>JAKGSA010000074.1:222675-318049 GCA_033558755.1 Philaethria dido | reverse complement strand
TACGAAAAGTAATTCATGTACTTTTCGTACTCAACCTTTTTATATTTTGTTTGTGTGTAAGCTAGCAACCCTACGTCCAAGGGGGGCTGTGGGTGGATAGGAGAGCAACAGGTGCCTGGAGCGTTACTCAGAGTATCTACAATGATCCGAGGACTCGTCTCGACCAATTTAATTATTACCAGCCCGTAGCGAATGTATCTCGACACCATATTTATTGTTTCGTTATTGTTATTATTATAATTGGAATGGTTTAAGTGATATACATTAACGTAATATTGAAAACTCGATTTCGTACTTTTTTGTATTATGCATTTTTGTAATACCTATATCTTTTATTAACTTCTCATAATATATTTCAGGAATATTAACGACAACTATTGTATTTTGTTGTATTTTCATTTCCTCGCTCTGGTAACAAGGCAAAGCGCGGCGTTGAGTTCAGCCACTCAACACGGAGTATCTTAATACTACGTTATCTGGTTCCCTCTGCCAATCCTACTTTGTGCGGGATATAGCGTGAAGCTAAACGAAAACAATTCTATAAACTACACTAACGTAACCAGATTACTCTGATTGAATTATAGGAATATCTTTATATTATAAAATAAAAAGTATAAAAAATCCTACATATTATTTCAATTTTTTCATGCCATTATTTTTTTATCTTCTTTTCCTTTACGGCGAAGTCTCCAGGGAACGCCTTTCAAGAAATCATATCGCATTGTCTACAATACTCGTAATATGAATATCACAAACGCAACAAAACAATTGGGACAGGATTATTTTTATTTAGTGAACGAATTTGGATAATATTTAAATTTTTCTATAACATAAAATAATAGATCTATATACTCGTATACGTTAAGCAAATACCCCTTTTTACGAAAATAAGCGGACGAAGGCGCATGAAATTTAGCACAATTATAGTTTATATAGACAAGGAGTGCAGAATGCTAATATTTTTTTAAATAATGTATAAAAAGTATATTAAATTAATAAAATAAATGCTACACACACTACTATGCGCTTGACATCTATGTTTATGCAAAGTGACATATACATTGCTAAAGACAAAGCGTTGCTAACGCGTCAACGGGGATACTATTTTAATTACGTCTTAAAGATTTTTTATGATATAAAAACTTTTATCTACATAATCCCATATTTAGTTGTCAAGTGTCCATACACCAAATAGTATATAGATGCTAGTTAGTTACGAGTACATCGTCGTATTACATACGATTGATCTGTCAGCAAGCATCGCCGTATCACAATAGGGATGTAGCATTGTGTCACTGACATGAGAAATATATTGTTCGTATAGAGTGTCACAATTTAATTATTATATCCACAGTATGGGGTGTAAACGTCGCGTTAAACTATTTACTGTACGGTCGATACCACACAGTAAATTGTTTAACATAGCTTAGGAATTTATATTATATTTTTGTTTTCTAGTGTGAGTAGATTCTCTTCTTTTTAGCCGAGTTCAAAAAAGGAAGAGGTTCTTATTTCGACTTTTTATTGTGTGTGTTATTGCGTAAGTTTTACTGGACCAATTTTGATGGTACTTTTTTTATATTAAAGCTAGCTCTGATGTGCTTGCATCTAAATTTCGATATCTGACAAGTTTTTAAGGTATTCCTAATAATTTTAAATTTGTTTAAAGTCGGTATTCCATTTTGTTCAAATTTCAATTATTATTTTTAATCATTTTTTTATTTTAATAACATTTAATGTATGTTTTTAGCCATGGACTAGTTTCCTAGCTAGTTCGACCAGAGGCAATAAAATTAGGCAGTGAGTCAGTGACACATCACTTTTAGTTTCACTTTTTATACGCTGTTTTTTATAGTAATAATATAATAACGTTATAATAAATTAAAGTACCTATTAAAACTTCAAAAATAATCTCAAAAAAGAAAGGCCCTAATAACTGTATTACTTTCTTTTTAAATTCCACTATCATATAAAAAAAAAAACGTTAAGAAAAAATCCTTGTATAAAGTTAAGACTTAAATCATAAACAACAAGTTTATTGATTCAAAATCCTACATTATGATAAAGGAGAAGTATATTGAATACAAAATGAAAATAGATCTCTCTAGAACGTCAACTCAAATCGAATTTGCTCGTAGATGCAACCCTGTAGCACAACATTGTGTTACGAGCGTAAGAGCCTTTGAGAGTGCATCATAATGCTTAGACGCAATATCCTGCTGTAATTGACGTATCTTTGGATATATTAGCCTTTATTATTATAATAGAGTAACGTTGATAGCCTCATGACCTTATAAACGAAAGCAGTGGATAAAAGTCGTTGAGCAGTTCTGATAAGCATAACAATTTTCCATTAAGCTTTTTCTACTACACTATATGATATACAATGTTATAATACTTAATTATTATTCTTTTTATTTATTTGTGAGTACTATTATATTATATATAGTAGTTTATTGTGTTTAAATAACTACCAACATTTTTTAAATGTAAGTGAACCATGCTGAATAATAAATTTTAATTGAGGATTATAGCTTCATGCTGTATTCCGCATATCGCAGGGTAGACAGAGAGAACCTGAGAATCTAGAGTTAACACACTCCGTTCCCAACTTTCCGCCGAATTGAGGCATCGCGTGTTGAGTGGCGGAACTTAACGCCGCGCTTGGCCTTGTTGCCTAACCCAGGAAAAAGAAAATACAAAATTTTTACATTTCTTGGAATTCAATTAATTTCCTTGAATTAAGGATTATTTAAAAGATATTTTTTGCAACCATTTATTTCAAGTGATTGATCAGAACAGATAGGCATATATTTAATATTAAGCTTGACACTAATTTCCACAGTGTAAAATTTTACTTCTGTAAAGAAATATTTAACTGAATTTAAAACTTCATTAAGTGCAACTCGATTAAAACGAAGAAATATCTTTCTACAAATGATAGCGGAACAAACGTAAATGAATCCTTTACTTCATTACGGTATTTACATTAAGTTTAAATTACAGTGTCATTTTGTTATCAAATTAGGTATAAAATAAATAAATTAAGCGAAGCTTTCGCTCGAAGAGCCTTAGGGAAAGAGTGGCACAGTTCTTAACGTAATAAAAACTGCATTCTAACATTTTGCTTGTTATAATGGTTTTAAGTAATTCTGCTGCTTTTGGTATAATATTTATTATGAAATCAAATTGTGTTACGAAGTTGTAAGATATAAGTTTTATTTCTTCAGTAGAGCATACAGATATGGAAACAAATTCGGTTGAAATTTTTCACAATCTATGGCATAGTTTTTAACGTGTTTTTTTTTATTTTAAACGAGCAATTCTGTACTCTTTTTTTTTTTTTTTTTTAATGGATAACGGATGGCAAACGAGCAAAAGGACCACCTGATGGTAAGTGGCTACCTTTGCCCATGACCATCTACAACACCAGAGATGTTCTAGATGAATAGATAGAAGGGGAGGACAATGTAGTAGTCCGCTATCGGAACTACCAGATTTTGGGGAAAGGATAGGTGGGAAAGAGGAAAGCCTGGCTTACATGCCATCGAACCGGAACACATCATAAGATATTTGGCGGTTCGTCTTTGACATGATAGTGGTCGCGAGCCAGACGGAGGACGAACCTCCTACCACCAAACAAAACAAAACTCTGAAAGGATTGTCTTTTTAACATGTTAGAACTTTACGAAAAAAGAGTACATTATAAATAAACATTTTCCTACTATAATACACATATTTAACTTGTCTATGGTATCAGTAGTATAAGATGAATGAAATACATATAATACATTTCTGTAAATGCATAAACATTTTAAAGGCAACAGAAGAGGAGGGATTAAGCTTAAATCCCGTGTTGGGTGAGGTTTTAGTAGACAGTATTGGTTAGTTTTTTTCTCTAGTGAATCCCACAATATCATCCGTTCGTAAAGCAGATTACCTTGCAAACGGGTAGTCTGCGTAAAGTGCATTTCTGGGCGATACAAGAAAAAACCGGAAGAAACGAGATTTAATACTTTATAGTCCACGCAAACGAAGCCATGGGATACACTAAGTTATTTAATAAAGTAATAAGCATCAAAAGACAAAGCTCTTTTAATAAAGACGCTTTGATGCTATGAATGTTGAGTTTCTTTAATATATTATCTAAAGATTCAGGCGACCGTAAGACACAATGGATAATCTCTTGCATAGTGAATGGACATATAATCTGCACATCGATAATTGAATTTCATACTGACATAGGCAAAGCTATATGATATTATTCTATATTACGTGCATATATACCTTTGTACATTGTACCTTTAGGATTATATATCACACGGTACAGATTGCGCTATATGACAGTGTCAGTCAGTCTGACACTATACGTAATGATTAGAGAATTACGCCACTCAGAAAAATGACGAAATTTAAAGAAGAAGTTTCGAGAATCATCTACTAATTATAAAAAACATAAATTTGAAAATGTAAGTAAAAATTAAGAATATCTATAATAGCATGATTGTTTATTTATAAAGAACTGAAATATAGATAATGCTAAAAGTCGTTTATAAGTAAACTGAGGCTTTAATTTAACTAGGATCTTTGGAATATATGACTTCGCACACTTCCTTCACTTTCTAAACTCCCCACGGAACCAACATCTCGAATTTCGGCTTTCTACGCACAATGATTTCAGTCAGTCAGCAAAATAACGTAAGAATTTTATATATATTGTTTTGAAAGTCTGTTATTTTTGTATATTACTTGACTTGCGGCTTCATTTTAGTTGACTGTTCATTTAAATAGAAAATCTACCAAAAACATAAAAGTATTGTACAAACCACAATTTTATTCTTCAAGAAGCTGAATTTGAAGAAATTTCATCTTAAACGATGTTTAAAATCTATAATTTCTTTGAAATCAAATTTCGTTTGGAGGTCGTTGCTGCTATTAAACATGTACTCATATATGATTGCTCATTTCATGGAATATGTAAACTAAATGTAAAATAAAACTCTACTCTCTATAAAAATACATATAAAGTATTTAAGCATCCAGTCTATCGTAAAGACAGACGTATAATATTGCTCCCATGTATCTTTTTTTTGTATAAAAAGGACCAGATCGACCTGGAAACGCTATCACAGGTAGGTAATTCCGTAGTTGTGTCACATGTGGAAGGAAATTCTTGCAAAATCGCACAGTAGCGCAGTGCCACATATCTATGAAGGTTATATGGATAATATTTGCGTTTGCGATATACTGTGCGGTTAAAAAATTCTGCGGCAGCAACCAGTTCTCCAGAACACTTCCCATGATATATGCAATAGAGAACACATAGCGCGGAAACGTCTCTACGCAACGCTAAAGTGTCTAGCCTTTACAAATTTTGTTATATTATTGGTATCTGCATTGAAAGTTAATATTCACTTAAAGCTGTTTGTTCCTCATGGCTACCGTGCAATGTTAACACAAAGACGACCAGATTTTCTTTCCCGTGAAGAATTTACATCTCAATGAATAAAACATATCCCACCTGACAAATATTGTTTGCTCCTTATTCAAGCGTTTTCTCGCTGATGTTATGAATGGAATGAAAAAGTAATGCCAAGTTTTATTATAATAGATGGATATTGATTTTTGCATCAATTTCACAAAAATGTTCCTTGTCATCTTCACGGATCGTCCGTTTTCTGAGTTAGATAAAGAGGGTAATATAGTCACAATGTTTTGATTTTTCGTTCGTTCAGAGATTTTTTTACAACGTCATTTAGAGATAGTTGTACGGTTTCACTGTTGCTCTTACATAAAAGGGTTGTCAAATACTATTTTCTTCACTTTCAACCTGAAATCGAGTGGCGGAACTAAAAGCCGCGTTTGTTCTGTTTTTATGATATATATATATTACTCGAAAAAATATTATTTTGACTATTTTTAACTATAAAACAGACCCTTTAGATACAAATAGTATGTTATTTTAATAAAACAAAAATAAATAGCAGCGAAAGTAAAATATCGCATATAAACATAGCTCCAGGGCAATGATAAATTCGTTTACAATCTATCACGATTGCTATAGATTTATAACTATATATACAGATAACATTTTCGTAAATAGTACCTAATCCCGCAACCTTCGAATTCGACAAACCGGCCAACATGCCATCTATAAAAAAAACTATACTTTTAAATTCCAATAAACGCTACAAATTATTGTTAAAATTGTAAAATACATATTGCATGGATATTTTTTAAATGTTACATATATATTTTCATAAATATTTATTACTTGCTGCAGAACGCCAACAAACTTTATTGTGCAAATGTTAAAACTTTTCAATTCGGGATAGCAAATATATATACCCGCATGACTCCTACAAGTGAGTGCGAAGTGAACGGAATACGAAATCAGTATCTATTTGGGAGCGAGCCTCGACCACGACGCGTGACTTTTGGCCCGCTTACCCATACTTCAATAACCTTGAAACCCTTGAAACGTACAATAAAGCCGTACGTTACATGCTTGTTATTGTCTTTACAGTAATCAAGTAAGTCTTATACGATTATTGAAGAATATATAGTGACTAAACACTTCATTAGATACATAAGCCTGTCTTTTTTCTTTATGTTAAGTATTATAGGATAAGCATTATACACCTTAGGTAGTTAATAATAGAACCCGCTTTATCTATGTGATTTTGAATAGATTTTTTTGTATAATATAGCAGGTATTTCGCTTCAATAGCAAGGTAGCGAACCTAGTGTCAAGACACTCCAGGAGAAATTTATTTAATGTAAAATAATCATTCCCCCGAATGGGAATCGAACCCACGACCAATAACGCTTACTGCCAAATGCTATAACAGTGCGCAATGACGGCCTCTAAATTTTTAAGTCTTTACAAATAATATTCATGTTGAAGTTTCATCTTGATAAAAATTTGTTCGTAGAGCAAAAGATTCAGCTTTCGTTCAACATCTTGATTTTTCGATCACAAATTCGTTATCCGATATTCCCCTCAAAGGCATACATTTCGTGAAACAGCGGGGGCTTACTAAGAATAGATGTAAATAAAAGGAGGTTAAAAGAAAACAATTATTGCTATAAGTACAATGTATTGCCATTGTTATGTATTGTTATGTCAAGCGCTTTTGTTTTTTTGAGGTCAATGTGAATATGAAATACCTACTCGTGTAATTAAGTCGTATAAGATATTTAAAGAATAATAATTATAATTTTAATTTATAAACAATAATTATAATATTATTTAATTTCTTATATTTGCCTTTTTAATTATTTAAAAGTGAATAATTAAAAAATATATAAAGTTATAATAAAATGATCCAGCGAACAACATCTGTGTTCGTTATTTTCAACCCATTTCATACATTCTGGTATAAAATTTTATCCCCAATCCCCGTTCCCAAGTGATTTTTGAATTCACCATGTTCATTTAAAAGTTCCTTAACTGAATTATGAAGCACCTGTCATATAATCAATCACATATTGTTTTAATTCTATTTTTATGGTTGTCTGAAATAATAAAGATAATATTGTAAAAATTAATATTGTTAAATTTATGATTTCTAACTTCTTATATGACACAAACAATACAAATTTTATATTAAAAGTCATTTTTTATTAGTAATAGTTAATTCTCCAAAAGGTTCGTTTTGTCGGTACGACAACTGCCGTCCCTTACGTTATTTTCTGGAGTGATACAATTATGTGCTCCTAAGTAAATAACACTCTTAGCTACTAATTACCAAGTATAATCAGGATATTCAAGGTATTTCACTTACTTTTATGACTATTTAATGTTTAAAGCCTGTTAGAAATCCATTTAAGTGCTGGAGATATTTATCGTCGGTACATTAGTGAGCAGTATCTAAATGAAGATGCCTTTTAAATGGCATTTCTTATAGTATTCTACATTCCTGGGTGAAATAGTATTCCTGCACCGCCCGTTAGATTTATTGGTTTATTATTTATTACTTTTCCAATCTCAATGGTTTGTATGCAATTTATAATGCATGACCACACACCAAAAGAGACGTGCCTGGATGTGTACAATGGTTATATATTCAAAAATCAACCGAGAAAATATTTATGTTCTGTTGGGTATTGTTGTACATATTTGTTCGTTGTTTGTTTCACACAAGACAGATACTAGGAGAAAATTATTCAAGTCACAAAATCCTACGAGGTGTAAACTTTAAAACTGGCAACTGCAAATGCAGTAGATACAATAAAATAAAAAATGTCCTAAAACAAAAAATATTAAAACCACTAACATAAATTTATTAAGTATTGTATTTGTTTTGCAACCGCTAAAGAAACAGCAATATATGAATGACTAATTTGTAATCAACAACGCACCTTCAAAGATCTTCACACTCATATCACGTTTGTGAGAAAATCTTCCTGTCTGGGGTTTCCGAAGAAAATCATTTGCTCGAAATTGGATTTAGAATTCATTTTACGGAAAGTTAAAACTCCCCTCTCTATATGGTAATTCTTTGAAAAAGGCGAATATTTGCGGGTTCAGCTTTGATTATGATTGTTTTTTGCCTTATTCAGTGGTATATTTTGAATATTTATGACGTTTTTAGATCGGAAGCTTGAATATTAATTTTACAAATAGAATTAAAATATATATATATTAAAATATCATGTTCATACAGAGCCCAAGCGTGGTAAAGAAGTTATATATTTATGAAAAGGAAACAGACAAATGACAAAAACAGACAAAAAACAAAAACAACTCAGTAATTTAAATTATTACTGGAAAGTATTTAATTTTGTTATCAACAAGTTTTTGTTTACCTTGAATTTGCTAAGACATTTTTATGTATATAATAGTGGTACGTTTTTTATCATAGATATACCTATTAAAATATTATGCGGTAAGCACAAATATATACCGAAGGAAAAGCTGCATTCGACGTAGCTTTTCTATATCAAGACAACACTTTACTTTACTTTAACCCCAAATCATAATTCTAATGAACGCAATGTTCTTTAAATATTTACCAAATCAATTACTGAGATTAAAATTAAATATTCAATAATAATATTAGCTATAATTGTACCCTAATATTAAATTACAGTTGCTCATTTGATTTAAATCGAAAGCTGTGTTATACAAAGACAAACTAAATCATACAATAACATTCATATGAGACCTATTGAAATTTTCAAACTTCCATATACAAGCCCTCGGAATATCTCCCGGGAATGATTTTGTATTCTTGTAAAGTAATATCTCAAATATTGTTCTAGATTTAAAAAATAATAGTAATAAAAAATATATTTCGTCTAGAACTTTGTTCTAAGCGACATATAGATCCATACGTAGAAACATGACCCTCCTCGTAATTTAGTCATTTTTCTTAGACATATTTATTAGAAACTATTTGTATTTTTGATGTGGCAAAGACATAGTCATAAGTTATGCCACTTTCAAATTTTTGGCTATAAAAAAACAAGGAACAACGCGAAATATAAGTTCTACTATAATATTATTCGAACGTTAAATCGTTGCGATCGGTCAGGCACTTATCAACTGTACCACGATGGTGTTCAGATTAATACAAAAAAGGACAACTTAATATATATGACATATAACATTATTATATTACCAAACAAACTCCGGTATGCTGCCAGCGTTCAAAACAAATTAAATAGAATTATACAGTGAATAGAATTTTAAGCACTTTGGTCTATATTAATTATCATAATATCAACAAACGTCAACTAATAGTATGAAATTAATAATAGCTTGACGAATTCAAACATTTTCATAATAAATGCAAACCTTCTAAGTGATTAATCAGTTTAAAATAATATTTCTACTTAAAATTACTAACGAACAGAATCGCCAAAGAGAATTTACTATAAATACCCTCATAAATAACTGAAATCAATGTGTGTTCTATATATATACGTGCTATCGGAGAAAGATTTCTTTCTTACGTAGCAAAGGTAGTAAGTTCGTTCCCTGCGCTTACATTAAAATTATTTTTTTTATTTTTCAAGACAAATAAGTTAAATATCTATATATAAATACGTAAAGCAAAAACTTTGGATCCCTTCTTACTTAAATTACGCTAACGGAGAAGAATAAAATTTAGCACACTTATAGTTTATATAGAGAAGGAGTGCAGAATGCTAACATTTTTTAAAAATAATGCATAAAAGTATATTAATTTAACAAATTACACACACTACCATGGTTTGACATCTATGTTTATATAAAGTGACATATGCATTGCTAAAGACAACGCGTTGTTAACGCGTCAACGGGGACACAAGTACTGTTAAATGGGTAAAGTAAAAAACTATTTTCCCTGCATATACCTTACCAATATACCAATTGAATGAGATGCTTGAAGCTCAAGCTTTAACCTTATTCAAGATTTGCATAAGATAAAGACCTAATTTCAATTGGGTTGTTAATTTCCTAGAAAATTTATTAAAATGAACTAGTTCACTCATCTGTTCACTTTTATTGATAATCTGTAAAGAATTTTAATCAACTTTATGAGCAATCAAAATCCTGTGAGAACAATTATTTGTTCAAATTATTCAAGTTATTGTCCATATTTTCATCTTCCTTGTTAAAATGGCGTGATTTTTCCTGTTGGGAACTTTAATTATCCTGTTGAGTCCCAGGACACACTTCCGTTTATTAAACATCATCATTAAAAGGCGTACATAAATACTTTAAGAAAAATAAATTGGCTTATTTTTAAGTCGTCTATATAATTATTTCATGTCAAACAAAACTTTATATCTTCAAAACTTTATATTTATTTATTTTATTATATTTTCGTTTTAATAAATATCAAATAAACATTGAAAGTTCATTTTAACTTATGTATATACTTCTATTTTATAAAGAAATAAATATACTAAAGAAAAAAACATAAATCTAAACAAACAGAAAAAAAAACACTGCTGTTATTGAATCACTGAAACACTCGAGAAATATACGCATAAAAAAATAAAAAAAAGTATTTCATAACCGAAGAAACATGCATGAAATAACATACAATACCACACATCATTTATTTGCCACTGAAAGGAACAACTAAATTTTATTCGCATTCGTCCAAAGCTTCAGAATCAACAAAGCGTAATAGCAGTTGCGCTTTCATTTCAATAAATTAACTATGGAATAATATACTTAATTATATACAATTTACTGGTAAATTTGGCATTTGAACTGAAACAAACGCTTAAAATATAATAGATAGGTAATACACGTGTGTATCCGAATAGATTTGTTTGACTCGACCATATGAGCCATTCCCAAAATAAAATGTAATCACTACGTAGGATAAAACAATATTTACGGTCGGTCTAACCTCGAAGAGCTTTTTGAGAATGTTGCTACATAAAAAAAATTAGACATGTACGAGTCGGGTGGTGGGTTCCGGGTAAAAGGTATTTTTAATATTCAATGTATCTTATATTTTACCTTATTTTTTATATTTACTAAAAAAAACTACAGATAATAAGGTTTACTACCTATTTTATAACAGAAAGCAGTTTATAATATAATTGAAAAGGTCCAAACTTTTGACAAGCATATATCTTATAGTAAAACAGATATGTTAATAGTACCCCATAAGTAGCATATTAAGAAGTATTATAAAAAATCTTTCAATATAATTTTCAGTTTAAGAATAATCATGACTTTCATAGTAAAAAGTGACATTTACTTGCGGCCCTCGTGGCGCAGTGGGACAGCATTTGAAAATATACACAATTGATTGTGGGTTTGAATCTCACTTGAGCGTATGATCATATTTAAATTGTTAAAATAAGAAGTCGGGTATAAAATGTCTTGATACAAATGACACCTCGACCACCCTGGTATGCGGCGTAAAACTTGAAATTGTAATATATATATATATATATATATATATATATATATATATATATATATATGTACCTAATATAGTTTAAGGATAAATGAAGAAAACAATAAAACTAGCGTAGTATATTATGATTGGGACACTTACTTGTAAAGCGAGTGGTCGAGCGGCGGGAGGCGCGGCCGGCCGCCGTCGTCAACTCGGCGGCATGACTACCGCCGCGGCGGCCGGCGACGCGGAACGAACTCGCGACCACTGCGACCGCCACTAGCACTTCACTGCACTTCACCACATGACACCCGCAATCACCACTCTCATTTACACCGCACTACACTTCAAACCTGAAACAAATTATTCGTATGTAGAATTAACAGAAATATTAGTTAAATTCTTTTCTTTACATATACGGAATACAACGCCACGTCTTATTAGAGGGATGGAGAACGCAATGTCTTGAAACTAGTTCTACTAGCCCGTTCCTACCCTTTTCTGGAAAAAGATAAAAAATATTTCTAGCATTTTACATGACAGGCCGTGGCATTGACATTGGCGAAGTGATTTGTACTCAACTGGCACGCTTGAAGCGCCATAATTAAAGAACTGAACTGAACATGATAGACAAACTAATAACTTCGTCATTCAATTTTCTTTTTTGCACATATAGACTAGATTATACTCGGTATAATCATTATCTAATACGAGAATTAAATACACAACAATCATGTTTAGTTTCAACTTGTCAAGCATATCTCAAAAGTTCTCGACTACTATATGGTTGTGTATATCACCTACCAAATCCCTCATACCTAAGCCTAGATTTTATATATTAATAAAACAAACACGTACACAACTAAAATGTCACTCTTTTAACATTAATGTTGATCAGTTCACGCATTTCGCGCATTTATCGGGATTGACACAGAGAACCCAATACTGAAGCATTCCATTCCCCATTTTGTTGAAGGGCTATATTTGTTTATATTTACTTTGTGAATCCATCTAAAAAAATATATGCATATATACAGCATTCATAAAAAACGTATAAATATAACATATAAGTTTTTGATTGACATTTTACATGACTGGTTATTCAAATTATATTATAGATTTTTATGAGGTTTTTATATTTTTCGTAATCATTTTTAGCTTATGAAGTTGACTCTTTACTGGTCAACTCAATCAAACTTCCTCCTAAACTATTAGAGCTACAGCCACGAAACTTGGTATGCTTACACAAATTAGAATAAGCTGTGGCTAGAACAAATTTCAAGTGTTTTATAAATTTAAGAGGTTTTTTTTTTTTTTGAAAATTTCTAAAGCGTTTGGTCGAGTCAGGCCCTAAAAAAGTTCTGTGCAATTAGAACTATTCATATAGAGCGATAATTTAGCTTTAAATATTTTTGGCAACTTTCGGTTCAATTAAATCTTGGTGGCACCGATCATTTGTACAAATTGTTAAATCTATCCGAATATTATTAACGTTCATACTATTTTTTTACAGAGCGAACCAAAGGTATCATATTCAAAGAAATTTATAAGGGTCCTCTGTTTGCTGCAAATAAATCTTAGCAACTAGCTTCTCCATTTGCTAGTGTTACATTAGTTGTTGATCATATTATCTTGGGCGGAAAGTATTAAACAGCTGCGTGCAAATTTGTAGTTAAACAATGACCGCCCACACTCTGTAGTGAAAATCATCTAAAAAATTGTTAGTAATAATATTACTTTTATTAAAAAAAAAAACAATCAACTATTCAGCGCCAATCAGTTGCGAAGGTCTTTCACTAGCCGTGCCATTTAATTGTACAACCTTAACTGTATTACAGCTAGCCACTGAACCTCGTTTCACAATTATAGAGCACAAGTCTAAAGGTATGACTGAGTTGATAGGCTGTGGTTAATCTTGGTAGAGCTCTCTCTCTAGGCTTTTCATACCATTTATACTAAAAATCTTTTATCTTCAGTTGCTCTAAATTCTATTTATTTGAAATGAACTGTATGCGTGGCCTACAAACTTCCATGACAAATTAATGCGTCGCTCAGTTCTACCCTCTTGATATGATCATAGTATTATTGTATTATCTGTCTAACAGTATAGTCTCTCGTAAAATATAACTTTCTGCTAGTTTTTATATTTGTGACTTTAAGCGCGATTGGTTGTGTATTCGATTTCCACTCGGAGGAATAATTATATTGAAATTATTTTCGTTTCTCCCTCTTCCATTGAGTCCTCATTGAGTTTCACTAATTAACACGTAAAGTCCTAATTCGAGCGGAAAACGACGAACGGAGTGTCGTAACACTAGGTTCTCTCCAACAACCCTGCTAAGCATGATAAAGCTTAAAGCTGTGCCTATTGCGTCATTTGATAAATAAATGAACAATGATCGCATCGTAAAAATACTTTAAACAAAATTTTGGCTAACTCTCAATACATAACACTAAAGTAATTTTTTTGCACAAGTTATTCTATTTATATTTGTTTAGTGTCGAACGTTTTTTATTAGTCTTTCAACGTATGTTTAATATAGATACGTAGAGCTATTATTGATAACATCAAATGAAGTTTTTGGTTTTAGTGAAGCGATAACCAAATACACCTACGTTACTATTTTTTTTTTTTTTTATGGATAAAGGATGGCAAACGAGCAGAAGGACCACCTGATGGTAAGTGGTTACCTTCGCCCATGAACCTCTACAACACCAGAGATGTTGTATGCGTTGCCAACCTAGAGGATATAGATGGAAGGGGAGGACAATGTAGTAGTCCGCTATCGGAACCACCACATTTTGGGGAAAGGATAGGTGGGAGAGGGGAAAACCTGGCTTACATGCCATCGAACCGGAACACATCATAAGATATTTGGCGGTTCGTCTTTGACATGATAGTGGTCGCGAGCCAGACGGAGGACGAACCTCCTACCACCAAACAAAACTAAATTGATAAACAAGTTAGAAAACCTAAATATTCATATTAATTATATTCAAATAGTTAAGTACACAATAAATATAAAAATACAAGAATTTAATTCCGATATAATATATATAATATATTATATATAAAGAATATATAAATTGAAACCCATCTGGGACCCGCCACAGAACAACAGTCAATGTCACTATCCAATAACCTAGCATGCTAGTCCATATATTATGATTTTTTATATATTGATTTTTTCATATTTTACATCATTTCAAAACTAAACTTTTTATTTAAATTTCTTCTTCATAACTTTTTTATAATATGGATATACTTAACTATGACCAATATACTTACATTATAACCAAATTACACAAAAACTTTATAAACTGTAGCCATTCAGTAATTTTTGCGTTAAAAAATAACAAAACATCTATCCATCAATCCTCACAAACTATAGTTTTTTACCTCTTTCACGCTGTATGCAGCAGCAGGTTCTCTTTTAACATTTCCATTCCCCACTTTCCGCCGAAACTGAACATTGCATGCTGAGTGGCGGAACTCCACGCCACGCTTTGCCTTATTACCAGAGCAAGGAAATAAAATACGAAATATTATTTTCATTTCCTGGCGTAGAAATCGAACCCAAGGCCTGTCGCGCTTACAGTCATACTTGTTGCCATTACGCCACGAAAGGTCTCTATAAAATATTTTACTTTTAAAATTAGTAATATACTTGACCATATTATACACTATACACGTTGTAACTTTATACGTAGCATATTATAGTAAAAGCAAACGCTGTCAACTTTTCCAATTCACCTAAATAAATTATAACTTTAAGTCCCAGAAGACAATTATAAAGTAGTTTAAATTACTTTTTTTCGAATGGAAAGTAAGAGAACCAGATCGTTCAAAAGTTTGCCGAACATTAAGCACTAGGCCAAATAGTTATTTTACATAGATTTTAATAAACTATTTACATGAATTATTTTTTATTGAAATAATAACTAATACTACGCCTACTAACTCTTCTAAGAAGATAGAAAAAAATAGTTTAGTTTTTTAACCGCCTTCTACTGTTACCAATTTATATGTGATAACTAGCTGCTTCTCATGTGGTCCCATTTAAATCTAGTTAAGATCTCACAAATAGTTTTGGAGTTATTCGTAATATTTTTTTTTTGTGTATTTTATTTAAAGTCGGTGTTTTTTTTTCTTAAAATTTTAATCATATTTATCATTATGGAATTGTACCCAATATTATTAGTAATGGCGTTTCTACCGTATCAAAAAAAAAGATAAGTATTCATTATACGCCGTTTATATATTCACAACTGTCACATCATAATAGATTAATTTGGGAGTGAAGATGAATAACTTACGAAGCCGTGGCTAAGTTAATTATTGATTTATTTTGGGATAATGGCGCGTTGTGCTTAAGGAAAAATCTGACGTTTATTCGAATTTTACACACTGACTTTGCCATTCGCTTTCCAAAAGTTATGAAGGTTGAACGAGAACCATTTTAAATTAAATTACTTTTCTGAACTTGAAGTACCTAATGTTTTTATAATTAATGGGGTCACATATTCTGTTGCCTTTTTAGACTACTCTTTTAGGTTTCAAGAATTCTTTCATAACAGTTTTCGAACCCATTTAACAGGCGATATATCTATTGGCAATCATTAGTTATGACGTCAAAAATCACAAGACTCATACTACTAATAAACGCTTTATACATATAAATTTCAATTTTATTATCTTATAAAGACATAATTTTATATATTATACTGTATTTACTTTATATAAACCAGTTGCGAGGGGTGAAAATTTTAAAAAGGTAAGCCGGTAGATTTAGGAAAGCCGGTATTTATTTAGGGCAACCGGTATAGGTTGTTGTTAAGTGATTTAGCAATTTTTCTAATGAATTTTGATGACGACCTTTTTTTGGGTGTTTTCAGATGTAAAAGGTGGTTTTTTGCAGTTTGATACCAAAAATTTTCTTGGCTACCTTTTTTTTTACCTCGTGACCTTTTTTATTGTCATTTACAAAATATCAGCCGTTGGGAAACGTGTTATATGGACACCTCGCCACTGATATACACAACTAATACAGTTAACAAAACAAGTCAGTGTAAAGCTTGAATTGGTAACACTATCATGACGCCACTACACGCACTCCATAGATTACCCTTATCTGAGTTTTAAGTGCCTTTGTAATGTATTCAGGTGCTGTTACATCGTCGTCTGATTTTAGTTTGGCTTTAGATAAAATTGTATTCGCATACATTTGATAAACAACATAATAATAAAACTTTGTTGCAATTTCACACTTTTTAGATATTAGTATGAACACTAAGAACCCAGTGTCAAAGCACTCCGTTCTCTGCTTTCCAAATGAATGCGGAAAGACTTATTAATTTAAATATAATTATTCTCTCAATACAAAATCGAACCCACAATCATCGCGTTTACAGTTTACATTATACCACTGCGCTAAGATGGCCTTGTATATTAATAATAACCCTTAAACAATGCAAGTATTATTTGAAATATAGTAAGCAAAAATTCTGAAAAGAATATTGAAAATTGCAGATTTAATTACTTATAATTTAATTCCATATTTGTTCAATATCATTAAACAAATATGGAAGAAATGGTCTATATATGTACGTACATTAGGTTACTTGTTAGTATTACTCTATTATATAATCTAAAGAACCTTATATAGAAATTCCATGCATGGCTAATAACTTTATAGGGCAAAAGTTTTATGAAAGCTGTAAGCGCATTTTGCTATAACGAGCAAATCAACAGTCATGAATACTCATGTTGCAAAATAATAATGATAAATATTATAAGCCATATATATATAGCTATATTTTTATAATTAAAATTGAAAAAAAGGAAACCGACTTCAAATATAATGCCCTAAAAGGTAAAGTTATTACGAATAACTCAAAAACTGGTCGTCATCAGACCTTAACTAAATTTAAAAGGGAAATCAAAAGCAATAGCTCTGAAATAAAAAAATACATGAAAAATAGTAAACCCAGTAAAAACAAGGTACGGTAACACATATAAAAGAAACAATCGAATTTAGAAACTCCCCCTTTTTTTTGAAATCTAATAAAATACAATTAGATGAATAAAAAATAAATAAATAAATGAAATAAATACAATTAGATGAAAAATACAATTAGATGTATGTTTAAAATGAAATCAAAATTATTAACAGGATTGAATAATGTTGAGAGGTAATTTTCGTGAGCTCACTCATCTACCAATATCTTTAGTGCCGCTATTCATTTCTTACCTATCAAGATTTGATGGATATGAGAGCAATTATACTTGGCGTTCTACTCTCGCCGATAATACTGAAATGCTATTTCAGTTCTCGATAGTGACCATATTGTATATCCATTAAAAAATATTGTACTACAAATAATAAAATAACTTTTCGATTCACGAAAATCGATTCATTCTAGCTAGGATAAATGTCTTCTCTGTCTTCTTCCATATCTTGTTACTTTTATCCAAAACATAAACATTTTAATCGAGCGAAATATAATGATTATTACAAGTAAAATATTATATTCTTCCTAAAATAAGTTTATTAACATTTATACAAAAATACAGTTATTTAATCTAGAAAGATTATTAATAAACTGTTTTGTTTTTGTTCAGTCTAATTTTTGTATCGGTATTCTTTAGCATAAATTTTAAATACATAGATACTTTAAATGTATATTAAAAGCTTAAAGTTTATATGGAAATATGGAATATTCTTTAGTAAGTTATTTTAGTGTTAACCTTTATAGAGGGTTAGCTGCGTAGGCGCCAGAAAATCAATTTTGATTCTATTATGAATTATTTGAATTTGTTTTCAATACAACAATAATTTTGCAAAAGTATTTATTAGAGGTCTATCAATGGTAGTAGAAATCTTGTCAAAATTCATTATTTGTATTTAGAAGTGCTAATCACACAAGAAGAAAACGAAAAACAATTTTAGAAAACGTAAAAAAAGCCTGTAGTGGCTCAGAGACACAAGCGTACGACTGTAAACGCGACAGGTTGTGGGTTCGATTCCCACTTCAGGAAATGGAATTTTTCATTTCCTGGGCTTGGTAACAAGGCAAAGTGCGGCGTTGAATTTCGCCACTCAGCGCGCAATGCCTCAATTCGGCGGAAAGTCGGGAACGGAGTGTCTTAACACTAGGTTCCCTCTCCCTACCCTGCTATATGCGCGCTACAGCGTGAAGCTGTGTATGTGTATGTATGTATAAAAATTTGAACGCAGCGCATATGCTCAGTGGTCAGAGCGCTTGTACGGTTTCCAAAAGGCGCGGGTTCGAGTCCCGCTACGTTTAAATTTTCATACGTTTTCTAAAAATATTAATTATTTCGTTTAAAAAAACAAATAGCAATTTTATATTTATAAGCTTAGAAAGT
Source organism: Philaethria dido (assembly GCA_033558755.1). Lineage (NCBI taxonomy): Eukaryota > Metazoa > Arthropoda > Insecta > Lepidoptera > Nymphalidae > Philaethria > Philaethria dido. Next base: position 298,804 of record JAKGSA010000074.1, on the reverse strand, counting down.
AAGTAAAATTTTAAATATGGAACGCTAATTTAAAACGTAATAGCTGGATACAATTAAAAATAATTTAAACATAGAACATTTTATGAAGGTATTAATTACAGAATATTCATGTATCTTGTGAGGTAATTAAAATTATATACTAAGTGGTTTTTGTGAGTGCTCCAACTTCAAAATTACGATTCTCTTATATATTATCCGGTATAATTGGTTCGTATTGTTCATATTTTTGAATTTATAAATGAACAAATAAAGTGAAAAAATGTAATCAGAAGTACAGTCAAAGTTTCAGTAAAGGCTCTTTTTTGCCTGATATGAGTTTAAAAATTATTTTTAAATTTAACTTGTATAAAATATAAAATTAATTCCTACTTCTCTACTAACAACTCCTTATCTCCTGCTCTGATCTGAAAGTGGAGAACGGAATATTTCGACATCAGGTTCTTTATACCTACCTTTATTAATGTGTGATACCAGAGATATGTCAAATAAAAGAAAACGGATAAAATATTTATATTCAAAACAAAGAAGTAATAAGCTTATTTTATAAATATATACTTACATTTTTGTTGTTTTTGCTACAAAATTAATTGAACCGTCGCGTTCATGTTACAGCCGTCATTCCATTTGCCATAACAAATTAAAGAGACGCATAAAACAGTGGGATTCCATAAAAATCATCTATTAGATTATCGATTAGCATCCGAAACTGCATTATCGACAGAAGAACTAGCAATGATACTGAAATCTTCACGTTCAGTTGACTCTATGCAGGCTCAAAATATTTACTTTTTTAGATATTTCTAATTTAAGCAAACACTAAATGTAATTAAAATTTATGTATCTTTATTAATTTGGAAAGTTAAAGTACATCTTATAAATTTAACTTAGTATGTTTAAAATGTACCAACATTGACCTTAATAAAATATTAGTTGTATACTTAAAAATATATTGAAAAATAAAACTCGCGTGCGCAACAAAGAAAAACATACGAGTAGCTACGACCTACACCATATCCTTCTTATCCTCGCCTACGCACAAATAAACGTCCACTTATCATCCTCCTTAACGCCAGCGTTAATAAATTTTCCTTTTCAAAAAAACAATGGTATTAGTAGCCCGCTAAGAGCTACAGCTTTGTTCTGAAGATAAAAATACCAGAATGTTTTTCCAATAACATTCATTGTAAAAATAAAAGGAAAAATATAGAAATAAAAAAAAAATTAAATATCGATTATTTGCTATGCATAAAAAAATATTGACATACATTAATAATTGATTTTATTGTCAAAAATACTTACCTTCACAGATAACACAAAAAATTCCATAAAGCACTACACTTGAAACTGGCCACACAATAGAACGCGTTCAAAATTCAAATTTAACGCTTATCCCGGGAGCGTTGTGACGTCGCAACCTCACTTCAACAGGTCGCATCCCGCACTGGCCGTCCCGGCGTCCCGAGCGCGCTCGCGCCAAAAATAATACTCCAGAAGGACTTCCCATTGACCGTGGTATTGGAAAATGGCTTTCCCTGGTGCTCCATTATCGCCTACACTGAATCGACTCTGATTTGACACATCTACAATGGACGTTTAAGGTTTGGCTTTAATTTTAAAACAAAACTGTTTTTTCTTTGTTATTCCATGATTATTTACAGGCTTAAATTACAATTAATATTACAAAATATAAATCTTTTGTTTCATGAATATATGGCTAAAGAAATTATAAAGGACTTGTAAATAATTTACATTAAGTATGATTTCTTTAATATTAAAGCTTAACTCTCCTTTAATATATAATCCTTTAATATATATGATATATTTTTAATTAATAGTGAATCAAGAAAAAACCAGAAAATGCAGAATGATAAAAAGAATAAAAAATATAAAAGAGACATTTTATATTACTTTATTTATGCAGATTAGTACGGACTGCATTAGTTAGATTCTTTTTTGTGTTGATACGTATTCCATATAAGTGTTTCTCAAGTACACTATCAATAATTAAATTTATCAGCATTTACACAAAAAAAATATATAACTTTAACCCGCTGTTTTCACTATTTTCGGTGAAATTTTCCTAAAAATTCGGAATCTCATGATAAAATAATTGTTTCATTATATTAATGACAATGTTATGACGATAAGAAGATAACTTTAAATTGTGTTTTTTGATAATTTACAAAACTATTTACTTAATATTCTCGAATTCTATAAGAAACTTAATTCGTTGTACTAGCGAAACACAAAAGCGCTTATAATTAACTAAAATAATATTGTAGCAAATAACTATCAACATACGCTAAGAATTTAAATATGATAAGTGCCCAAATTGACTTTAACTGACGAACACTATAAAGTATTTGTTTCCCTAATAAAAATATTGTAGTAGGACGAAAAGTTAAAAAATAAAAAAGAAAGACTTTATACTTTTTTAAAACTATTTTGATAACAGCATCAGCATGACTCGGTGATAAGCACGATATAAAAAGTCTGAATCACCGGATAGCGTGTCTGACACGGGCTATGGTAAACGGATGATATACATTCAAACCTAGCATGAATATAACATCACCGTTAAAGATATAACTATTTAGCTCGATCTGGCAAAGCCGTGTCCTGGAGATTGCTACCGGCTTGAAAACAAAAGGTCTTGTGAGCGAAAGGAGGAAAATTATGTGTTTATACTCAAAAAAGATAAAGAAACGAAAAATCATTATTTTAGTCCCAAAATATATTTTTACCTAATTTTATTTGTGTACGTACATATGATTCTCGCAGGAAAAACCGATAACGCTCGTAAAAATCTACTAAGTAGGTTTCCGCGATGTGGGAGCCACAATTTCATTACAGTACGTTTATTTGTAATAGTATACATTTTGTTTATGACACGATACTATTGAAAATATAATAATTATTATTATTTTTTTTTTTTATGGATAACGGATGACAAACGAGCAGAAGGACCACCTGATGGTAAGTGGATACCTTCGCCCATGAACATCTACAACACCAGAGATGTTGTAGATGCGTTGCCAACCTAGAGGATACAGACGGATGGTGAGGACAATGTAGTAGTCCACAATCGGAACCACCACATTTTAGGGAAAGGATGGGTGGGAAAGGGGAAAACCTGGCTTACATGCCATCAAACCGGAACACATCATAAGATATTTGGCGGTTCGTCTTTGACATGACAGTGGTCGCGAGCCAGACGGAGGACGAATCTCCTACCACCAAACAAAATTATTACTTTCATTATCTGTTTAATAAGCTTAAATTAAACATTAGATTTTAAAAATAAATTCAGTTATTAAAGTTGTTACAAAACAAACTAAAAATAACCACTTACTACGCTTAGAATCAATATTATATCTTCCTCCAATTCCTCAAATGGAAAGCAAAAAGAAAGCTTTTACCATTTCTATTGAAGCTCCCTTCAAAACATGCCAAAATCGTAGCGTTACTTATGACTTTACACCAGTCAAATAGGCTTACTCACGCTCGCTACCAACGGTTCAACACCTCTGATTGATTGCCCTTTCGCACGTAGCGCTCTCATAATATCACGTTGGTACGCGCTATGAAATTAATAACATGGCTAATTACCAAAATACTACCTTAGACGAATTGCTCTTAATATTTCTATACGGGAAATTAACCAAATTTTATTTACCTCAATTAGAATTTAAGCAGAAAATATTTTTTGTTTACATTTATGATATATTGTTAGCTTCAGAGTATCTCACACGTTCACGTTACTCTGTATCGTTTAGTTTATGAGTTTTGAATAACATGGATTTACGGCGTTCGAGCCTGTTTTTTGCTTTTCTTTCCTTGTTATCGTTCATCTTTATTTTTTTTATTGAGAGTGATAAAATCTGAGATTATTTAGTTATAGGAAAATTTAAATTTTTACAGATTCTGTTCAATTATAATTGTATTTAAAAGGGCTTGAGGAGCCCTCTGCAAAGATTTTAGATCTTTGGAGGGCTGGAAAAGTCAACATTCCATGTTGCGTAGTTAGACTAAGTATTTTACCATTTTAGTAACCTTTCATAAAAGATTTTCATTTCATTTCATAATATCTTTAAAGGACAAGAAAAGTATTTTTAAATGATTTGAAAATATCCAAGCCAGAAACTCCACTTTTTATTTTTTTTTGTTTTAATTTAATTTTTTTTATTATTAGTTAACAAAATCATTCAATCAGTCATTGTCAAAAAAATCTTACCAGTTTTAATAAAATATAATGTGAACATTTATTATAACGTGCGATATATCGGAAACTATGTTAAATTATTCGACAAATTATGAGCGTGGGTGTTTATTAGCTTTTTTGTTTAGCACTAAAATCTTAATCTGGTCAGGTATTACGTACATTGAACGTTCTGTAATATATTATATCTTTTTTACTATGTAATCTATAATATCTATAAGCGTCAAATAAATAAAGATGACAAGTGATTTGGTACAGTTTTCCTTTAATATTAGAAACTAGCTTTCCGCCCGCGGCTTCGCCCGCGTGGATCTCGGTTATATCGCGCGACATGGTAAGGAGTAGCATATAGTCTTTCCGAAGGTTTAGACTATTTGTCAAAATTGGTTAAGTGGTTTAGGTGTGAAACTTGTAAACAGTTGAACAATCTTACATGATTTTATATTTGACAATAAGGAACTTATGCAAACTTTTATCCCCTATTTCAACCTCTTCCACCCTTTTTTTCACCATAAAAGTATCCTATGTGCTTTCCCAAGTTCAGTGCTATCTTTATACCGAATTTCATCAAAATCGGTTCAGTGGTTTAGGCGTGAAAGCGTAACAGACAGAGTTACTTTCACATTTAAAATATTAGTAAGGATTGTATATACAATAGTTTGTGCGTCATTTAAAAAATATGAGTGCAAAACTCATAAACACAATAGACTTCTTTGATCTTTATAATTAGGAACAGACAAAACTATGCAATGACTGTAACGAATTAGAATAAACACGTTACACTTAAAAAACTGAAAATTAAAAATTACCATAAAATATGAATTAATTTGTCTTAACAAGTACATTTTACACACCAGCTTCTATAGATAATATTGGTTTCACAGAATCCAACAGTTGTATTACAGTGAACTATGCAAATGAGGAAATCAATAGCCAATTACGAAGGTTTATAACGTTGATACAAGCGGCCGAAACCGATACATTTCCATATTACCCTTTCAATCAATCAAAGAGCACTGGATAAACTCCAGTCAAACATATCATACAATAAATACATATATTTCTTACTAGCTTTCCACCCGCGGCTTCGCCCGCGTGGAATTCGGCTATATCGCGCGACGTATAAGGAGTAGCCTATAGGCTTTCCCAATGTCTAGATTATTTGTCAAAAAAAAATATAAAAAATAAAAATATTTTTTATAAAAATTTTTTCGCGATAAAAAATATCCTATGACCTTTCCCAAGTTCAGTTCTACCTTCATACTGAATTTCATCAAAATCGGTTCAGTGGCTTAGGCGTGAAAGCGTAACAGACAGACAGATAGAGTTACTTTCGCATTTATAATATAAGTAAGGATTAATTATAGTTCAATTTGATTTTTTTGTAGATTAATTACATTTGAAATATATTAATTTTCCCGCTTGACTACAAATGCTATACGCAAATACGTGGAATACGTGAAACATTATAAGGTGTAAAATCAAGTATTTCTAATATTTACCGTTTCGAGCGAAACGCGGCAATATTTCGTACTCTGGCCTGATTTAATGAAGGTATATCTTAATGCCCTTTCCCCTGTCAGTTGCATCCAACTGCTACGAGGGAACACGCGTCTACAAACAATGAATAATATAAATACCCAATTTTCGTACTTAGCCAGACCTTTAATAAATTCTATTATCCTAATCAAAGTTTTACTTCTACATTGAAAAAACTTGTAAGCCACAATGTTACAACTATACTACAAACTGAACACGAAAACTCTTAATTATATTTGATCTATTACAAATCAGAATAAAGTTAGGGATCAAGATAAAGGGTCACCTTCTTAAAATTCAAAACTGACAGGTTACCGGTTACCGGTTCGCCTACACCACCGCTCTTCCGGCTTTGAATTACCATAAAACTATGCCCATTTCACTTTGGCTGGCATATTAAGAACTATGGTAAAGTAGTTTTATTGATTATGAAAATGTTCTCTTTTTATATAATTATAGAAAACCGAAAAATAAATTATGAAACCGTTTGTAAATGATTTATAGTTAAATTATGTAGGCAATTAAACGTTAATGGATAAAAATTTAACAAATTCATTTAAAAACATGGCGTCATAACCATAATGCTCTATAATATTCAATTTGAATTTTTAAGACTGAAAGCCATGAAAGCTCAGCAAGCTTAGAAAGAGAACGGAAGAAAATAGAATATTACATTTCACACTCCAAAATACAGATAGAATAGACAGTTAATATAAAAAAGTTACGGGCGACAACTAATATTGGTGCATTTACATGTTACGTAGCTACGTATTATATTATACTCAGTAAAATTTGATTTAGAGTATAGCACTTCCTGCGCCGGCTCGGCTTCTTAAAGGTTTTTCTAGCAATGGGGGCTATCGAACTATACACCGGAAATTACTCCCCAAGAATTGGGCCGATCTAATCTAACCGTTGCGTGTCCCGCCCGCGATCATTAGCGCCATCCCCTGATACTGCGCTACACTTTGGCCCGACTTGACCGGGCAACCAAGCCAAATAACTATTAAACTATAACGAAAGTTTTACTTATATATAATATCATAAGCGGTGCGCATTCAATCACATTATTAATTATTGTTTTTTTTTTCATACTGTATGTATATGTACAGATTTTTCAATCGACAAAATTCGAGTACCAAAAGAAAATATGTATTGATCCATGTAGTTAAGATTTTGAATTTAAACGTTTATACCATGTCACATTTCGAAGAGCAAATTTTAGAATGTTAACAGGAGTGTTTACAAAAATTATATGGAGGTATATTAGGTTTGGCATTGTTAAATTTATACGAAGGAGTGCAGAAATAATTCATTAGAAGTACAATAGAAGTTAATTTAAATTAATAAAATATTTATTTTATTAAATATTTTATTAATTTAATATTATACTATCTAATCTAAATTCAGTTTCAGGTATAAATATAAGGATGTTCTATAAAAACTGACACTTTTAATATTAGGTCAGCAATTTTTCGTCCTTTATTTAAGAAAATATCTGAAATGAAGGAACACTGCTTAGTTATAACATTTATTTAAAGACTGAACATACTCAAATAAACTAATATAGAGTGAGATAATAGAATAGTTAATATTTCTCTTCTGATTCGTAGAAGGTTTGAAACTTTCAATACAATTAAGTTGTGGTGGTGTGGAGAATACACGTGTACAACAATTATTAAGTGCGAGAAATATCTCAAAGCTTTGAATAACTCACCTTATAGTTTCTATTGTACTGTGAGAAAAAAGTTTCAAAAGCAAACAAAAAATATTATACCCACAATGTTAAGAACACTACTAACTATATTGATTTTATAAATTATGAAAAGCACGGTATGCTTACGAATTCAAAGCTTACTTGTGGAATTTTGCATTTTAATATAATTCCTCATAAAAATACTTGTAGTCTATTGAAAGAGAGCATTTTTTTCTTTTCTAAAAAACATATCTTTATAAAATATAAGTGAAAAAAGAAACTTTACTATAATTTCTTACATTTTCTGGAGCATGCAAATAGAATCCAATGATGCATCAGTGCTTTTTCTACTTTCCGCTCATTTAAAATTTCTCTAACTAGGCGAAAAACGAAAAACATATGATATACCTCTGGCTTGCTCGGTAAAAGTACTCAAAACTGCACTTTATTTAGCAGTCCGTCCGAAGAAATCGATTATAATTGGTTATAAATGTGCAAATAAACATTTCCCTGAATATGGTCAAACGTCTATTACGTACTGTCAAATACATACGTAATACAATTTATAATGAAAAGTAAGTCACATAAAATTTCTATGAATAATTCTCGGGCTTCTACAGTAGAAAATGAAATTTCTTGGGGAACACTTAGTTTCTCAAAAAATTCTATCCGTGACTAGTAATGTTGAAAGCGAATTTAATAACTCGTTTCGAACTTAATATATTCTCCGTTGGATTTCGTCTGATGCCCGATGGACAGTTAGATTTGATTGCGCTTTAAATATGCACATAAATTAAGGGAGATTCATGTGCCAACATTTAAAAGGATTGTTATTACGCTCTTTGAAACTTTATTTAAATTTAAAACTACAAGTAAACTTCCATTATTTTTATTATTACAAAATCGATTTTTTATTAGTTATTTTACGACTTATATATGTTAAAAAAAAATATTTGAAAAATAGAGTTAACAAGCTCTAAGTTATAGTATATGTGATGTATATAGCTTATATTTTATAAAATTATCACAAATGAAGTTACTATTGTGATAAACCTTCCTATGTACATAGAAACTCGCGATACTACACACAATTCAGTAGGCAGATAAATATTTCCCAGTAACTGTATATCTGTATATACATTTAAATAAACTTTTCATGCGTTTAACGGTAATAAAGTGCCTACGAAGGATGAGCATAATTACTGTCGTACTGAACAGCGGGGGTGTGTCCGTAATATACCATTTATTACCTACGGCATTTAATCGAAAAACTTCGATTGATACCGGTTTTAGTGCGTCAATCACCATTACAGTAAGTACGTGAGTAAAGCGTTGATGTTGCGAAATCTCAGTTTATTTTACTGGCTATATAATTATCTACCAAGTGCTTAAGCTTTAGCAGCTTCCAGCTCCACTATTACGCGGTGGTTTTTTTGTATTAAGAAACCATCAAAGTCATTTCATGCCAAACATTTTACTGAGAGAAGCATTGTAGTTATTAGAAATAAACAAGGAACATGTATTTATTGAATCTTTTATTGTAAACATATATATATATATATATATATATATATATATATATATATATATATAATAAGCCAACTGACATCGTCCAGCCGAACTAACTGACTTTTACTTTTATGCTTAAAATTACAAACTACACAGATAGAAATGAAAATAGAATGGCAATGATCATAAAGTTGAGCGATTATAAAAGAGAATATTTATTTTAAATGCTTCTTCAAATAAAACTCATTCATATCTTGAAGGTAACTAAAAAAGTAGCCAATTTGTTTTTATAATGCCGACCTGTACGTAAATATATCTCACACTAACATCAGCAACAGGCGTTATTGTGCCTCTCCCGAAGAGCAACAACTATATCCGCATTCTATCATCACAATATTCGGTTGCTCAAAGTCATTATATTTTCAGATTGCTTACAAAATTTTCAAAGAACTTTTGATTGTATATAATTGCTCATTAAAATCGGATTTTTACAAAATATATCAAATTAAGTCACAATGAAGTACTGAAATAAATAGAAAAAATAAAAATAATATTTTGAGCGTTACATACTCGTACTTAATTTGTTGTTTTCAATTCATATAAGAAATGTATCTTACCGTATGTATCTTTCGAGTCATAACTAGTATCTTTTTTAAAATTAATTTATTATTTTATTACTAAAATACTAAATCTGATCTGTTAACACAATAAATGCTTGAATTACGTCAAAAAACTCGCAACCATGTGGCACTCATGTCCATTGAATTATGTAAAGCGACGTCTTTGTAAAGCACTCTTATATCTATGCACGTAAGTCACATGCGTGTAAATATTTATAAGATGTTTATTTGTATAAGCTCTACATCAAAAAATGTTGCTGTTGAAAATAATGTCGGATTATTTTGTATTTGAAACGAAATGGCAATTGTATATTTAAATTACACTTTTGGACTTTCATCGTTCTGTTCGATATAGGGTTAAAGTAAATTTTAGTAATTGGACATCATCATAGTAAAGTTGCGCCGTTTCTGACTTGTAGCAGGTTCGAATCTCACGTCAAGTAATTTTTATATTTATTACACCATTACATTTATATTTGTATCTATAATATTACTATATGTTTCCCGATCTAGCTTTTTAATATGTCCTTAAAAATAGAATTCAGCTTACTTTGTAAAAAATTATAAATAAAAGAAATGGTCAAATATAAGACCACAAAAGTGTTATAAGTATTTAAAAATTCCAACTAGTACTATCCGATTACATTCTGAAACATTGCAATGCTACTGTATTCTGCGCTCTATAAGCTCTTAGAAGGAAGTATCACATAGGAACAAAATGTATATCTCTCAGTAGAAAGCTAATTTAGAAGCTTTTAAACTACTTGTGTATTTGTTAATTGCTACACAGAAAATTCTAAAACCTCATTTAGTTTTATACAAAGATGTTAAGCTTAAATTAATCTATGTTTGAAATTTATTATAACTGGTAATGGATATATTCTAATGTTTGTACAATAATTATGACATTTATGTTTTACAGTATTTAACAGAAAAGCCTAAGTAATATATATTTTTTTATAACTAATAAAAACACTATTTTGTATAATAAACATTATTATTTATTATACCAATTAGTTATAATAGTCGAAAATTTTGACTAGCTATAAAAAAAATATATAAAAAATCTAATACTACCATTTTATATACAATAACTCACATAATTATAAAGCACAAAAACCCACCTAAACCAATTCTTAAAATTTAAGCAATAAATAAAAATAAAGTAAGCTATAAAAGCTAGTTATGTGTTATATATTTGAAATGTGCTAATTAAGTCCTTTTATTTGAAACCCCACACAGTACCCATCAACGATTTTTTTGTTTTTATTCATGACGTAATTGCCTCTAGAGGGCGCCATATTCGATTAAAAGTGACGTCACATATCTAAAAAAACTTGGAGTATCAATGCCTATCTAACGTCACCTTAATTATATAAGTCGGTCCACGATATAAAGAATATTACAAACATACATGATACGCGCGAAAAACATAACCCTCCTCTGACAGTAGGGTAAAAAAGAGCTTGTTTTTTAATTCAATACTACCAAAATACTAATATTTTTCCATTGTATATAAAAAATACTCTAAAGCTCAGTAAGTAAAGCACCACAATTTACTTTCGTCAAATGACAGAGGTGTGTCGTTCTATATTACGTTACGTCTCGAGACTTGTGCTTAATCGAAAAACTTCCATTCGCACCGGGTAAGTTCGTTAATCATCATTTATACGGCGGATGTTTTATATTAAACACGCTTTTGTTTAACTTGTTCCTTATATTATTGTCGATACTATAATATTGAGCTATATATAGGCTAATTAAGCGAGAAAGTATAATTAAGATTAAGCACAAAAAGAATACTGATTTTATATAAACTGCACTAAAAAGTAAAATCACGAATAATACATCTTACGATTCTTCAAATCTTAACCCAATTTATACTGTTTAGTAGTTAGTATTAGTATAATTATGTAGGTAGGGAAAAATAAAACATCCTCTTTTTATCTCATAGTATGAAATTAAAAAATAATAATAATAAAATTAAGATATAAAAAATCTCTGGTTATGCCAGAGGGACAATGGGTCATTATTAAAAAAAAAAAAAAAAAAAAATACCCAATTTATATGGAACTACAACAGAAGCTCTAGCTATAAATTTTAAATAGAATCATCAAAATTGGTTCACTCAGTCAAAAGTTGTGCTATAAATAAAATACATAAAAAATACACTCGAATTGCAAACATCTTCTTATTTGGAAGTCGGTTAAAAATATTGCATATAAATGTGTCCATATTCAAGTCATTTTAATATAGTCAAGAAAATTCTAACAATGCCAGGAGGAATTTACTCTTAGTTACCTTCTATAAATAGAATGAAAAAAATAAGGGAAGTGCATGTTTAGGTCTATCAGAACAAAGCGCTTTACTGAACAAGCGCGTAATCAATCAGCACGCCGAGTATTTTGACATTTTCCTTAATATAATATGAAATAGTAAAAAGTTTCTCGATAAAATTAAACACGTCGAGATTGCTTTGATGCCATCTTAAAACTGTGGTAAAAGGGAGAGAGCTTACATTATTTATGTACATACATATTTAGATACCTCAATCTGCTTAAAAGCCTAGCATTAAACGGATCACACACCTTATTTTTCCTTCAATGCTTAAAATACGAAAAATAAAAAAAGAAGACTTTTTTAAATACGTTCAGTTCCCTCACTTAAGCGGCGAACGGAGAGTCTTGACACTAGGTTTTCTTTGACTACCCTGCTGTGTGGGTGAAGAAGCTACTTTAAATATTTACCAAATCCAATTTATTTTTTATAATAGTATCAAATCAATAAATATTAATAGATATATTTATGAACTGAGTAAAAAACGTAATTACTACATTATATTATGTACCCCATTTTGTAAGACCTTAAAATATATAAATATCTTGTTCGCCAACTAACCTCATTTAAGACACAACCCATAAAATATATTTTGACATGTTATATTTTTTTGCATTCGCTATACCATATGGAAATGGTTTTATAAATGGTTTTATATAGCCATTGTGGCTCAGTGGGACAGTATGTCACTGTAAACGGGATTGGTTTTAGGATCGATTCCCACTTCAAGGATTGATTGTATTTAAATTATTTTCATTCTCCGCACTTGTAAAATAAAATGCGGCACTGAATTTCGCCACTCAACAAGCAATGTCTCTATTTTGAGCGGAAAGTGAAAAACGGAGTGCCAGAACACTAGGTAAAACACATAGTTTCTTTATAAACATGTACCGAATATAATATGTATATATATAAAAGTAATTATTTAAAGCCTACGTATTAGATTCTTTTACATAAATTTGTATTACTATTTAAAAATACATCTATTTCTTCGAACTTTTACTTGTAGACGCTTAATCGGCAATTTGACGTGTTAACTGGTTGAATGAACATATTCCACAAGTAGGTAAGACTTGTAAAATAGCTTTCATTCAATTTTTTTATTTACAATCTACATATTACAGGTTAGAGAGAGAAAATCCGGTAGTAATACTTTTTTTTTCTCTAATATCCACTCAATATAGAGGCATTGTAATTTAAAAAAGAATTATCAAAATTGGTCTCCCAGTAAAAAGTTATGCGGTAACACAAATAAAAAAAATATTTTTATAAAGACTACTATATTATGTGAAACACATCTTCTTTTCAGAACTGCAGGAGGGCAAGCGGAAACAAGGCGGCCAACTCCTCCGGTATAGGGATGTTCTGAAGAGACACATGAAAAGGTGTAATATTGAGCCCTCAAATTGGGAGGAATTGGCAGCACAACGAGATGAGTGGCGCGGGTTTGTCAAGAGGTGGACGCGCGAGTTCGAGGAGCAGCGCAAAGCTGACCTTGACGCAAAACGCGACGCGCTTAAGGCCCGACAACCTGCTGCCATTCATTATAATTATGTCAATGGGGAATTAACGTGCGCTCTGTGTGCACGTCAATTCACCTATAAGATTGGCTACATCAGCCATCTTCGAGCGCATCAGCGCTGATAACCAATAGGGAGCCGAAGCGGTCGCCATGGCCGAAATCGGTCGGACTAATCATCATCATCAAAAAAAATATTGTCGAATTGAGAATTCAGAATCTCCTCTTTCTTTGAAGTTAGTTAAAAATAAACACCTAAATACGTAAAACCAAATATTCCCCCCACGATTGTAGGTTTCAATTCTGCTAAACTTGCAAGACAAGAACAAATTTTCAAGTATTATAAGAAAATACAAAATGCGTAGTCACGTTATACTCGTATGTAGTAAATAGTAATCAATAAGAAAATTGAACGATGGATGTCTAGCATATTTAATGATATTGTAATATTAAAGTAGTTCCCCACGACAAGCGGTGTACGCAAGCCGAGGTTCGGCCTCACAGGAGGCGCCCTTGCGACACCGCACTTCTAAGCTGATGGACCTCCTCTCGAGGAGGCCAAGCCAGGGTCAGAGCACATCAAGCTCGGCCCCTCACAAAGCCCGGTGACGCTGTAGAGGCCGCTATGGCCAACAGCATACTACACATTCGAAAAAAAAAAAAAAAAAAGTAAAGTAGTTTTTGTTTGTATTATTATTGTGTACCTGTCTAATTGTGACCTCGGACTATAGTAGTATTCCAAACATCTGGTTTTCTAAAATATATTTTCGAATACCAAAATATACATCATTAATCCAGTTAAATTAGTTTCATTTAAAATGTGTAAACATCGCGAAAACCATTAATATTGTTCTATTTGTATGGATAAATATTATAAAAATATGCTAAAAGCGGCATTCATACAAGCTTAATTCTGTAGTCACTTCATATGGTATTCATATGCTGTAATAAGCTAATGGTGAAGGAATAAAAAAACTTGTAGAGATATTCCCACTCTCAAATAAACAGCGTGTCAAATACCTTCGTTAAACTTATGAATTGCGAAATTGTCTGACCTATTTTAGCTGGCGTAAGCAGTCAAAATATTCATGAAAATGAAAAATATTCTGGTAGAGATGAAGTATTATAAACAAAGCATTACTATAAATATAATAAAGTGCTACTTTATTTACGTTATAATTTCATTACAACTTATTTCTTGTACAGTTGATTATGATGTGACAGTTATATGTATTTCATCACGAGTTTTTTCTAAATATTTAGTTTAGTTTTTGATTAAAAGCATAACGTATCAACATATGTACTGTTATTCTGTTTTGGGAAATACATACTTAGTTTTACATAAAATTCTAAGTCAGCGTTAGTGATGTCACTGAACGCTAACTTTTGCAGAGCTAAACGCTGTTAAGACTTGATAGGAATTCACAAGTTCAAAGTCTTTCTACCACTTCACTATCATTATGCCATTACAATTGTTGTTTCTCTTTTTTTATTTAGCTATCAATTTTACCTAAAAGATACATTCCCAAAGTGTCAAAAAGTAGAGAGCTAATGGAATTCTTTATTTTGTAAAATTCTGTATTTTGTCGTAAAACGGAATAATGTGAGCTTAATTATATATTTTATAACCTAACATAAATTTTCAAACGCCGTAATTTCATGCACGTCATATATTTTTTCTTATATATTTACACATCTCTCTCATTCCCACTATCTTTTTTTTATGTATGTCAATTTTTTCCTGGATGAACCAAATTTGATTATTCTTTTTTATATGATAGCTAGCTTCTGATTTAGTCCCATTTAAATTATGTTGTATTGACGAGTCATTTTTGAGTTATTTATAATAATTATATTTTTGATACTTAAATTGTTATATATTTTTATATTCGTTATATATTTAAAAAAAAAGATTAAATTTTGTTTAGTGTCTTTGTACTCATATCCTACACATAACTTAGTAGGCAATACGACACACCCTTTTGCAGTTTCCGCCCAATTTCCAGACGCTGCGAGTTGTGTGATGGAACTCATAGCTCTGCTTTGTCTTAACAAAGCGTAATGGAAATAATTATCCCGAGCGGAGAACAAACCTACCACCATAATCGTGAGATGTACAATGACCTCATGAGTAAATATTATATTATAATGTAATATACCTTATATACTCTTTTTGACTTAAAAAAAAGAAGTTCTCAATTCAACTGTTTTTTTTTATAATTTATATATACCGCATAATTCTTTACTGGATAAACTAATTTTGATCATTCTCTTTTATATGATAGCAATAGTTGTGGAACCATTTAAATTTAATTAAGATCTGACAAATAGTTCTAAAGTAATTCTTAAGTGTTACTTTTTAGTGCGATTTATTTGAAATCGGTTTTCTTTTTTGTTGAAATCACAATTATTACATGTATATTGTATGGATTCATTGTATGAGTATATCGTATAAGATATTATATATATATATATATATATAATTGAAACAACTCTAAAATTCTAAACTTTGTTGTCAAAAGTCTCCGATCGTTACTCATAATTGATTGTTAATTAATAAATACTTTCTCCCTCTTACTTACGCTGGGGATCTAAATTTAATTAAGTTTAACTCTAAATAAGCCAAATATTTCAAGTGCTTACTTCCAATAATTACTGGGAAAGCGTAGAAGTAAATTATTTGCTTTAAAATTTTATACAGATATGAGTAACAAATATTCATATTTTTATTTCAAAGCATTATAACATTAAGAACTAGTATTTGTAGTTATATATATACAACGATATTAATAAGTATAGCATGTACGAGATAAATCTATAAAAAAAATACTCAACAGATTTCTCTATAGTACTAAATATAGGTAAAAGGTGATGGAGAAAAGTAAGTAAAGTTAAATTATATTATCCAACACTTTAGCCCATAAAGTGAATTAATGATCACATTATATTTTGGTAAAGGGCCATTAAAATATCCCCTTAATCTATTTAAAAGCAGCTTATCAAAAGGAATTAAATAGTAGGCGTCGATTGATTACGGTGATCATTGGAATATAGTATACATACATATATAAATTGTTTTAAATATATATAGAATATATAATAAAATAAAAAATTTATTAATAAAATTTGTATTAAATTATTAGTTAATTATTTATTATAATAAATTTTTAATGATTTTGATATTCGATTTAAATAATTAAAATCTATATTTTTAGACAATTCAATTATTTTTATGGTAAAATAATAGAAATATTTTCAAAAAAGCGAACTCATTTTATATTTAATTAAGTATATATTATATTATTATTAATAAATAAAGTTTTTTATAATACACATACCAACCTTTTTGCAGTAAAAATTAAATATATCCATGTAAAAGATCACACCATTATAAAGCACTTAACAATAATTTTAAACACAAGCCTATATAAAAAAACCTATAACGGATATTCACTGTTCGACTCGCGCAGTACTATACGAGCTGGGAACGTCCTAACGATAATAAATCGCGTCACTCACTGGCTGGGACGCCTCCGCGCAGTTTTCCTCACACCTTTCTTCCTGAAACTGTTGCTTCAAAGCTTTCAATATGGATAAGATTTATTTAAATTATCTGAAATATATTAGATATTTGTTAGTGTATATATTAATAAAATAATATTTTATGTTTCGTTTAAAGAAAGCTCAATGCTAGGTAAAATATTGAATTTATTAACGGCCTATCGCATGTTTTGTATGAAAATCAATTATAATTGAAAGTAAAAAAGAAAAAATATATTAATTAAAAATTTTGTAAAGTATATTTGTTTTACGTGTTTCACTAATTAATTCTTTTTTTCATATTTTTCGTATAAAAATCAATATTTTATTAAGTAAATGCATTTCTATATTTTACCTAAAATATATAATTGAAAATATTATCTAATATTTGTATTAAAATCGTTCATAAAATATAAATCGTAATGGTAACTAATAAAGTTCTACGACATTATACTGCTACTTTAATGCCAATTGTGTTTTTCTAACGTAATTGGTATGAAAATCCTTTAAGTCTAAGCTTTCTACCATATATACAGAAATCATAATTTAATTTCTGAGATATTGTGTCGAACAAATTTCATTATTCCAAGATTGTTCCGACTGATAAGCAGCATAAACTTTCTCTATTATGGGGCAAGGGTAATTTCAATATTCCATGACTCACAATATTAATATCCAATTTGACCAAAAATATTTTTCTTATAACAAACTTGCATTTTACACGGTTTTTACTTGTGTACATTTTTAACTTGTGTGTACTTTACTACATGTATTGTCAAAAACGAGCGGATAATTAGGAACAGATGTAGTAGTTGCGTTCTGGTATAACAAAGTGCGGCGTTGAGCTCCGCCACTTGACATGTAATATCTGGAATCTAGACGAACAACTGAGAATGGAGACACTTCACACTAGTTTCTCTATGTCCTGCTGTATGGAAAAGGCAGACTGCAAAAAATAAAGATTAAATATAAGTTTAAAAAACAATTGATACCTCTTTTTTACATTATGAATATTTCATAAAAAATGACTTAAAACTCCACTGTGCCTAAACGGTGACGGCACAGAAAGTTGACTTTTAAATAAAGCAGCAGCGACTGTGGGCGCGTAGATAACGTGATTGATTACCAAAAGTGCTATTTGACGCCCCCGTGTCTTGTAATTATCTGTACTTAAACATATTACTTTAATATTTTGACTTGAAACTTTGAGTGGAGGATTATTACTTATAGCAGTATCAACTACGTACACGAAGGGTAACTTGATCGACGGATCAACGGCTGCCCACAGACGGAAGTCCTGAATAGTTATCCATCTGGCGGCAAGGGCGTTAAATAAGTATATAAAACAATTTGGAACTATTTAGCCGATATTAGGAAATTTATGAAAAAGTTGGATTCTTGAAGAAAATTGGAAATACAGCCTAAATTTTGAGTTAGATTAGGTTAGGCTACGTTTGTAATTCGTTTTTTTTAAGAAGCTCAAATATAAGTCGTCCGCTTTAAATTATTACTTTATTAAAATAGAAATAACGTAACAAATTATTTTTTTTGGAAATTAAATATTAGCAAATCTTTCAGGGATTGTAGTGAAATAAAATATATACAGAATGTAAGGTGAACCACTTTACTTTTTTGGACAACTCATGTTTATATTTTTACAAAGTCAAAGTCAAAGTCAAATAATTTTATTCAAAATAAGAAGTTACATGCTTCATTTTTTGAACGTCAAATAATTTACCACCGGTTCACTAAATTTAATGCCTCAGACCTGAGAAGAGCCGGCGCAAGAAACTCAGCGGGACTTTTTTTTTATATTCGACAATGGTTTACAATTCTTTATTAATGGTAATGATACCTTTGAAACAGACTGGAGCGAGCATTTCATTCCCAAGGTGTATTATCATTTATAAAAGCACTAATAAGGTAATAACCTTTACAACCTTTTAACACACAAACGTGTTATTACAATTTTTTTAAATTGTAAAATGGAAAGTTCTCGGAAGTTTTCTGGGATCCTATTGTAAAAGTATATACATTGTCTCATAAAAGAATTGCGGACTTGATGCAATCGAGTTACAGGCGCTGCTAGCTTAAGCCTATTTCTTGTATTTATAATATGTGCATCGCCAACTTTGTTATAATTATTAATATTTTTCTTAACATACAGTACATTTTCAAAGATGTACTGAGGGGCAAATGTTAAAATATTAATTTCCTTAAATATTTGTCTTAAGGAATCTTTAGGGCCTAAGTTATAGATTGCATGAATAGCTTGCTTCTGCAGGACAAAGATCGAATTAATAGTGGCTGCATTACCCGACAGTATAATGCCATAGGACATAATACTATGAAAGTAGCTAAAATAAACTAGACGTGCCGTTTCCACGTCAATCAATAATCTAATTTTTTTAACCGCGAAAGCTGCTGAGCTAAGTCTATTCGCCAATCCGTCAATATGAGGTCTCCACTGTAACTTGGAGTCTATGGTGATACCGAGAAATACCGTAGAATCAACAGGATCCACGGCTTTACCAATAAACAGTACATTGGCTTTAACAATTTTTGTATTAGGCGTTCTGAAAATGACACATTTAGTTTTTTTACTATTCAATAGTAAGTTATTAGCACTAAACCAATGTACTATTTTAGTAAGAGTATTGTTTACATCGTCATAAACATTTAAACGCCTTTTCATTTTAAATATTAAGGAGGTATCATCAGCAAACAATACTATATCATGGCTCTTTCCGACAAGATATGGTAAATCATTTATGTATATTAAAAAGAGGAAAGGACCAAGAATAGACGCCTGTGGGACCCCCATATTGCTTAGTGATCCAAGAGATTTCTTGCCATTTACATCAACCCTCTAAACCCTGTTGGTTAAATAAGAGGCCAGAAGATTGAGTACACGTCCTCTTATACCGTAGTGGTGTAGCTTCATGACCAAAGTAGAGTGATGAACGCAGTCAAATGTTTTGGACAGGTCATAGAATATGCCAAGAGATACCATCCTGCGATTCCTCCCAAGCCTCATAGATGCTTTTTAAAAGATTTATACCAGCGTTAGCAGTAGAACGACCTTTAGTAAAGCTATACTGTTTTTCATGCATAAGATTATGTAAATCAAAATGCAGTAATATTTGATTTAAAATATTTTTTTATTGTAGATTTGTTTCTCGGTACAGCGTTTGTAAAAATATTATCAATGCAAGTAGCTATACAATTATTATTGTAATTCTTATTGGCTCTAAAAATAAATTAGCCAGGTTATATGAATTTAGTAAAGACCTGAATCTAGTGCAAGTGGTGGAATTATCTAGTAAATTAATATTAAAGTCACCACATACTATTATGAATTTCTTAGATCCAGATAATTTTACAAGTGCTTGGTCTAAAATAATCTCAAAATGTTCATATAACCCAGTGGGAGGTTTGTATGCACTTACAACAATGAAATGCTCAAGCTCAGCACAGGCCATGTCAATAGTCTGCTCAACAGAGAGGCTCACAATAACTCTACGTTCCTTAAATTTGTAACACTTTTGCAAAATTCTCAAAGAGCCACCGCGAATTGCTTTTTCTCTGCTGAACATACTAGCTACTTGGTGGTTATTGAAATTAAAAATGGCCTCATAGTTTCGAAGCCAGTGCTCAGTTACTCGTAAACAAAGTAAATGAATATTATTACAATTTAAGAATAATTCAATGTCTATTTTTTTTTTAACAACTGTTTTAAGAATCAACTGAAATAATTTATGTGACCCTATATTTTATATTCTTTTCCCAAACAGTAAGAACCTTTCATAATTGGATTTCTTCAATTTTTTTAATTACCAACATTGACCTAAATTCCCAAACCGAGGTACGGATATAAATAATACCAGAAACTTAAAATAAAAAAATCTAAGTATACAGTTTTAAGAGCACTGAGCTCAAACAAAGGTAAGAAGTAAAGTTTCTAACAATGCAAATTTTTAAACTAAAATATTAGTAGGTATTGCTATTCATTCATTCAAACAAACGATTGTTTCTTGATGTATGCTACTGAAAAGAGCCAAACGTTTATTCTCACGTAGCGCTAGTGCTACGTGACTACGTAACTTATTTTACACAGTAAGTTGATTTTCGAAAGAAGATATGTTAAATAAAATATTTTTTATGGATTATGGATTAAGTTTGTTGTAAGTATGTGTATGGAATGTAAACCTGGAGAAATATTTATAATTATTCATTTAAAATCATTTGTTCCTACGATTGCACATAAGGAATATTTATTGAAATAATAAAAGTAAATGTAATTAACCTAGTGTTACTAGGTTCTCTGGTTCCCTCTGCCTACCCCGCTATATGCGGGATACAGCGTGAAGATAAAAAAAAACTTTTATTTTATGAAAATACATATTAGTTTTAAAAAAAGTATGGATCGAATTGTCAAATATTGAAATTAAAATACAGAAACTTGTCAGTATTATTTTAAGTACTTTTTTTAAATAAAAATAAAAGAAATCGATTTTGGACAAGAGCAATGAAAAATTTCATCGTAAATTAAATAACATATCTGCCATAATTTTTCTTGTTTTGAAATATGTTCGTTTTACCTTTCTACGAAATATTCCTTTGAGAGCTGAAAATAAATGCAAGACTTCTGAAATCTGAAGATAATAAGAAAATACGTGAAGATATTCTTTCAAAACTTTCTCTTATAGATTCATAATGAAACCTTTGTGTTGGATTATTTAATTAATTCTATAATTAATATTTATTTACTTGCATAAAGTAATTGTGTAAGATTTAGTAAGTAAAATTTATTGTTTATATTTTATGATTAATAATTTAACTATAACATTTATTATCTGTCATTTCGGAACGTCGTGGAGAGGAGATAGAAAAAGGCGGGAAAGTTGGGAGGGCTTTGAAAAGGGAGAAGGAACATGGTTGGTTGAGTTAAGGAAAAATAGTTACTTGAAGTATCTATTATTTGTAAGTAAACTTTTCACAATGACTACGAATATATTCCAAATATTTTTACATTATGTATAAATTCTTATTATCCATATAAATATATGTCGGTATATCATTTAAAAGTAAGTGTAAGTAAAGTTAATAAAGTGTGTAAAGACTATAGAGGAATTAAGTTATAAATGGTTAAAGGAGGTAAAGTTTACAATTTTTGCCAGAATATAATAATTTGTTTGATTGTTAATTTAGCTGTGATTATAGACTACAGAAAAAAATGTCTAGTTATGAATTGCTTCAGTATATTGTTAAGGTAATATCTCAAAAAATGTACAGTGCTGCCGCCCACGTCTTCACATATATCCAATAATTCGCTTACCTCGCGTAAGCGAACATATTCAAGTGAAACATTACTCCGTGGTTTCTACTTTTCATAGAAGCATGAGAGAGAGAAAGAGAGACATACATACATTTTCAAGCCCAGATGACAGATGGTAATACTAAATTTTATTTGAATGTACAATAATCTAAAAGAATACTACAGCAGTGGCATCAACCTAGACTTTTAATAGATTGTATCATATTATAGATATCATCTACAAAGTCAAACTATATCTATTTTTCTATATAAACTGCGTTTGTTTAGTGCTTTGAAAGTGTTCCCGCATCTATACTTAAACTGTAAATCAGCCATTCCATTTGTGACCATAAAGCGAACGTTTATGACGCCCATCTCATTTACAACCGAGTGCTACCTGTAAACTTGCAATAAACCACGCACACTAATATAAAACGCTTAAAAGTACACGGAAATTAAAACGAAAACCCTATACGAGTATATAGTACTGCGGTGAAAGTAATTGTAACATGAAAAAGATTTGATTTTTTTACATAATTTTTCAGTAAATGACACTTTTATACTGTGTATACGTTAACGGTTTAGTCGTTCTGCTTTCCCTCTGTTTTTCCACTTCGCAATGGTCGCAGTAACGACGTATTTATATAAAAATTAAGCAATCCTAAGAAATTTTCATTAAGGTACTCTTATACAAATAAAAAATTGCATTTATAAAGGTAGCTAGCGAATTCAGACTAAAAGAATTTCTATTTGCTCTTTTGGAAGCGAGCTCAAACATTTTTAATACACTTAACGAAGGACTTGAATAAACTGCACCGTTGGTGTTTCGTCTGCTTACAACATAAATGTCATCTAGCCAAGAATGAATAGACGTTTACAAAAGATTTCATTTTTTCTTTTACGTCTTAAAACAGAAATTTCTATTAAATTCAAAACGTGTTTTAGCTTGTAAGTGCAACGACTTATACGAACACGGTACAGTCATTTTTTTTTGAAACTAATTATACGTGGGAACTTCCCACTACAGCACTACAATACTCGGAAATACAGTAGTATTATATTTAGCTTTCTTCACTCTAGTGATATAAAGGTCGATGTTAAATATTCCACTCATGTCAAGTCTCGAACTGGACACTAGGTGGAAAACGGAGTGTCTTAACATAAGCTTTTCATTAAAATCTTCATAGCTATGCTGCGCAATGCAAGGTGAGTAGAAAAAACCTAATGAAAATCTACACTCCCTTCTCCACTTCCTACAAATAGACAAAATATAGACACTTTGGCTTGCAGATGACAATTCCACATGTGATATAAAAAGCGATCATTAAGAGTCTTACGGTTCATTTCGTATTTCCATTTTCCTCAATACATTTTTATAAGGAAATGTATTTAGAAACAACTAGACCAACGGTACTTATATGTATATTATAAATGTATTAACTCTTAATTTATAAAGTATTTTATCTTATAAAATGTCTCATATATTTCAGGATAAACAAATCAAAATTAATATTTAAAATAAAGGGCGCGATGAGGTGGCTTACCTGAACCCCACATACTCGATATTAAATTAAGCATAGCTAATGGTTGGTCAAAAGGGCTTTATATCTTTTTTAAGCCTCTTAAACAATATTACGAATCTGTTTTGCGTGTTTCCTTTGTGCCACGTATTTATAATACCAGCCGAAATAAATATCTATTATTATATATGTATGTTTAACCCACTTCAAATAAAGGAGGAAGTTCCTAATTTGACTATATTATTATGTTACATATAACTTTTGACTGGATGAAACAATTTTGATGATTATTTATTTATATAATAGCTAGTGCTTGTGATGAGACCGCCATTTAAATTTAATTGGAATCGATATATATAGGTAATAATCCTACTTTTTATTCCATTTAAGTATAAGATAATTGTATGTCAATTCAATTTATAAATTGTACATATAAGCAGACAAACAAAAAAATATAAAAAATAATAATTTTTAAAAATCAGTTCACGAACCCTAAAAAGACTAAAACGGGCTATAAGTTATTATCTCCGGCCATAACTCGCTCGAGGATTATATTTTATTCATATCCTTTGAGCCACAGAGGGTTGATTGAAATAAAACACAAAATTCACACATATTGAGCATAGCACTTCACCTGTGTATGCTTAGGACGAAACAAATTAACCCTTTGACTCGCATTGGGGAGACATTAAAGTGTCTTTATATAGATTCAACTGATAAATACTATAATACCTTTCTTTCTTTTTTTAGCTTCATACTGTGTCCAGCACATAGCAGGGTAGGCAGAGAATCTAGTGTTAAGATACTCCGTTCTATTTTTAACATTTCCGTTCCCCACCGCCGAAAGTTTGAGATGCATTGTATGCTGAGTGGCGGAACACAACGCCGCGTTTTGCCTTGTTCGAGAACGAGAAACATTTTCATTTCCTGGAGTGGGAATCGAACCCACAACCTGTCGCTTATTCATCTGCGCCACGACAGGCCTCTTTCTTTTATTATATGAGAATGTAATTCGTGTAGACAATGTGCGCAGTGATTGATAGAATTATTGCTATCCATTTAGCAAACAGAATATTTTAATTATTTTTTTTTTCATTGCAAACAAGGACTGGCAAGCGAAGTAAGGCGGATGTGGAACTCCCTAGTAATATAAAAAGTAAAACCATATATTTAATTACAAATAATGTATTCGTCTTTTTAAAATTTATTGAATAGATCAAAGCAAACGCGTAGAAGAAACGCGTCCCTTTACTGTTCAATTCAATCAAACTTAGAAAGTAAATTGCAAATATAAATTTTATCAAAGAAAGTCTGAGCACTAGAAATAATTTAAATGTGTATTAATAATAATTTCTCGATTTAGTTGTAAAACTTTACAAATATTGCCAGATACGATAGTTTTATTCGAATTCTGACAGTTACTGGCTTCAAAATAAGTAGCAACAAATGTGCCGTAAAACAACTGCCGCTGTACCTGATCTACACAATTAAAGTGCAAATTTTTAAGATATTATTTTTGATAGTAATGTAATTGATCTGGGCTTGGGAGAGTTCTCTCTTCATCCTTCATACGCAGCTGCATCTCACGTCAAACCTTCAATAACGTATTATTCAACAACTAGCTTTTCGCCCGCGGCTTCGCCCGCGTGGAATTCGGTTATATCGCGTGACATGGTAAAGAGTAGTATAATAGACTATAGTAGTATAGTCTTTCCCAAGGCCTAGACTATTTGTCAAAAATGGTTAAGTGGTTTAGGTGTGTAAGTTGTAAACAGTTAAATAATCTTACATGATTTTATGTTTGACAATAAGGAACTTCCATAAAAACTTTCATCCTCTATTTCAACCCCTTCTACTATTTTTTTCGCAATAAAAAGTATCCTATGTCCTTTCCCAAGTTCAGTTCTATCTTCATACCGAATTTTATCAAAGTCGGTTCAGTGGTTTAGCCGTGAAAGCGTAACAGACAGACAGACAGAGTTACTTTCGCATTTATAATATTAGTAAGGATTAAATGTAACGTTGACATTAAAAATTTTTTGTCTTAAATTATTCTGATTTCTAATTATTTAAAAATGTAAAATGCGTTAAATATCCTTTTGGGTAATACATTCAACATTTTGCTCTACTAATCTCCTTACATACAATTCCACTCCATACAAATTCTGTTAAGCTCGAAATTTAGATATGCATATATGTTTTTATATTCACTAAATTTTATGGCTGTTGTAGGAGGTTAGGGTAAATAAAACGGTCATTCGGTTTAATAAATTAATTATATTTCACCGAAAAGAAAGAGTACTCGAAGAGACTGCTTTTCAACTCGTAAGTTGTTACACGTAAAGAACACAGTATGAGTGGCGGCAACCATTTTATAGTAAAAGTCAAAAGACATACTAACTATAAAAGATTAGTTTTTGTATAATAATCAATTGACTATCTATAAAACAACTTGACAATTTAACAAGTCAGTTGACCAACTATAAAATCAATTGATATTCCAACAGCTGTAAACAATTCAACGTATTACCTAGCAATAATACCAGACATATATAAAGTAAATAAGTTACTTTAGATCAGTACGAACTAAATAACGAGATCTTCCTATAATAAAATGTCAGTAGATGATGTGCAAAAGAATTTAAGAAAATAATCAAAGCTCGCTCTGCTCTACATTTAACAAATGCAAAGTGAATCTTCACCAGGATGTTATTTTAATGGCGAGAATCTTAAGAAAGCCAACATTTTCCTTGTTGTGTTTTATTCTTACACAATAAAAGCTTGGAGGGCTCTTGATAATTCACTTAATTAACAATTTAGTTAATTATTTTCAATTTTGTTCCTTAATATATCAATCTTAAAGCTAATTATTTTTACAACGAGACAATAGATATATAATATTAAATATAAACTTCTTTCAAATATTGTTTTTTTTATGATAGCTAGTGCTTCTGACGTGATCTCATTTAAATTTGGTGAAAATCTAACGCGTTGTTCGTAGTGATTTTACTTTTTAGTTTTGTGCTTTTTAGTCAAAATTTGAATTACACTAAACCTTAACAGAGTAGCCATTTCAGCTTTTTCAGCTTAATTTACAATATACATAACTTACGTAAATAAATAGTATTTTTAGAATAGAAGAAACTTATTGTTTATACATATATATAGCTTTTTGTGTATTTGTAAAAAAAATATTTAAAAATATAGAAATATTGTTTAACTATCAAAATCCACGTGCTGTGACTTATATAGAATGAGGTGACATTTATGTAGTTCATAAATGCACACATATTTTTTATTCTATTTAAAGATAATACCACATTTTGCCCGATCACACAAATTATGTACCAGTGGCGAAGCATCCATACAACTCGATTCCCACCGGCTTGCCTAACTTTTCAAAGTACAAGTATGGGACCTACAAAATAAAAAAGGTCGCCAGTAAAATGTGAAGCTCGAAAAACCAAAGTCAAACAAGGTATGAGAGCTAAAAAAAACAAAAGGTCATCGCCAACATTCAATAGTGAAATTACTAAATACTTTTACATCCTATACCGGCTTCCCTAAAAATTATCGGCTTCCCTAAATATATATACCGGCTTTCCTAAATATACATCGGCTTCCTTTACTGGCTTGCCTAACTAAAATTTTCACCCCTCGCCACTGCTACATACATCAATCTAAAAATTAAGATAAGTGTAAAGATTAAGATAAGTGTAAAGATTAAGATAAGTAAAGCCTTTAGGGAGATCACATCTTGATATATCACCAATATAACAATATATGTAGATATAAATTAAAGTTATTTTTTTTTTAACTTCACGTTGTATCCCGCATATAGCAGGGTAGGCAGAGGGAACATGAGAACCTAGTGTTAAGACACTCCGTTCTCTGACAACAATTCCGTTCCCCATTTTCCGTTCCACATGTCCCGTTTGTTAAAATAAATTCAACATGAAATTTCAATAAAATAAATTTGAAATAGTTCTATGCAATTATAGGTATTCAAGTAGCCGTGCCTAGATCAAAGTGTAAAAGAAAACAAGATACAAGGCCCGAGTTATTATAAAATGCGGCGGAATCGAATGCTGCAACTTCCTCTTCGATTTTTATTTGAAGAACTTTTTACTCTCTATTTTCTTTGCCTGCATTTGATTTACTAAGGTTTTTTGCTTTCGCATACATTTCCAAATTAAAAATAAGCTTATAATTATAGTAATACTAAATATTTATCGGTATATGATAGTATAGTAAAATCACACAAAATCTTTATAAATTGTATCAGTGTATAAATTGTATTCATATAAAATTTCATGTACATCCTGTCAGTAGATTTTATATGAAAGAGTAAAAAATTCACCCTATCATCCTCACAAACCTTCGCATTTATAACATTAGTAGAACATTCCTTAAAGTTCAATATTATAATAAACATCAGACCAGACCGGAGAGACGTCTTTGTCAAGGCAAAGTGAGATTTCAACCCACAATCGTCTCATCCATTTAGTTATATTCCCACTGTGTTATGATGGTGCTATATACTAATAAAACATATGACATATGTACAAAGATCATTATGGCGCAGTAGGATAACAGCTAACTGTAAAGGAGATGGTTGTTGGTTCGATTTCCACTTAAGATAATGATGATGATATTATGATTATTTTTAAATTATCTTTAATTTCAACTCCGGTAAGATAAAACGCGGGGTTAAATCGTACCACTCAACAATTCGGGCAGAAAGTGGAAAACGGAGTATCTTGGCACTAGATTCTCTCTATCTAACCTGCCATGCGAAATATATTTATACACTGCCTATATTTAAAAGACACAAAAGAAAAACTTCGTATTTCTTTTGTTTCACACTCGTTATGTCGCCAAACCAATTTTTCAATCGGTGACATTAGTCAGGTCAGGGTAAGCTGCTAATCTTATCGTGTAGACCGTGTTGTATTGGACCATTTGTTCTGTATTTGCTACCTCGGCAAAACACAAGAGACCATTAATCTTTAGTTAACGTCGCTTTGAACTCATTGTATCGATTTAAGGGTTGTAATAAAAATTTGCAGAAAAATATTTTAACAATAATTAGTTCTTATTAAATGAACCGTATTTAATTATTTGTATCAGTTTTATTTTCATAAGTGTTAAATGGAAAATGTATAGTCCTATATATACTAATTTCGCATTTAGTTGTTTGTTTGTTTAAGCTTTTGCTTTCAGCATATTTCTGAGTTGTTTTATTTCCTTCTACATATCTGATAACTTAGTCATTATGTACATTGTTAAATGATACTTATACAACGAGGATAGGTAGATATTTAGGATAGATATAGGACTAAAAAGGATATATAATATGCAATAATATTATTTCGAAACGAATAATTAGGATTTTTTGATCAAAAATAAAACCAGACTTTTAATTTTTGTAATTTATTACTTTTACTTGTACTATGTTTCTAGAATACATACGTATTCTAAGCCTGAATATACAATTAGTAAGTGAAAAACAATTATATATATGTATTACATTTATTTATAGTCTTACTGGGAAGCAACCAGTGAGGTTTACGAGTACGAGTAACAAGTATATCGTGGAAAAATATTACAAATATTTGATAGATTTTTTTTAACTTCACACTGTAACCCACACATAGCAGGGTAGGCAAAGGGAACCAGAGAACCTAGTGTTAAGACATTCCATTCTCTTTCAATAATTCCGTTCCCCACTTTCCGCCAAATTGAGGTATATATGATTTATAATAATATACACAACAATATTTACATTTAATATTTACCTTAATGTATTTTGAACCAAAGAACTGACCAGTAATAAATCATATACCTAGTAAAATTAATGAAGTGCTTGTCAGGTTAATACGTAAATAAAACCGCTTAAAAGACCGTTTACCTTATGATCATTTTAGTATTGCATAAAACAAAGAGATACCCAACTCTACTGATGTTAGCATTTCGAAAAATTGATCGGTTTACCTTCGAGAACACAGTATTAATGATACTGGAGAAAGGTCACGTAAAAAGCATGAGGAACCCCCGGAGGACATGTATGAAGAAGTTAGTGCCTGAGGACGAAGTAAAAGAGGTATACAGAGACCGTAGCGCTTGGCGCTCCGTTCTCTCTGACTACCCGGCTAAGAATAAAGCCTGAAGCTAAGTTAAGTTAAGATTCTTAGAATTTCAACCCACAGAGCATCTTAAGCAGGAAGAAGATTTGACTTGATGAATTGATGTTTATTCCGTCATGCAAGAATAGTCAAAGAGAACCTAAAGCCACGCATTGTTTCTAATAACAATTATTTTAAAATAAACAGTAAGACGATTTATAATTTTCCAAAGTATATATGACTTTAAAGCTTGTAAAATATAATATTTAGCACAAAGCATGGACAGTCAAGTAACAAACCTACGTACCACTTAAATAATGGATTTATACATAATTTAATGAGCATTTAGTGCTTTACTCGATGTACATAATTAATGTACCTATAGTGATGAGGCAACGTTTCAAATAATAATTTTATTATTTGAAATAATATTTTTACTTATTTTTTTATCATCATCAAAAAGTATAAAGTATTGTAATAGAACTGTAATATTTTATAATACTACATGTGTGTGATTACAGAACGTACATTTTTTTCTGTTCGACTTTAAATTCGGAAGTAACTTTGTCAAAAGGATGTGAATTTTCAAGGTATTGTAAGTAAGTTTCAAGTTAGTACGAGTACATTTAACAGCGTAACTTACATTACGTTAGTATAAACCCAAAAACATTTATTAAACTTACCTTCTAATCCCATATCATAATTAAATTACACTTATTCCTTAATTTTGATTTAAGCAAAATATAGCTATCACAAAATATTGAAGAACCGGCTAATAAAAATGTTTTTACTTAAGTTGTACAATGCTATAAGGCCTATATAATACAAAGCCCATTAGTATTCCATAAGAAAAATTACTTACAATGCTTTTTCGTATAATAATACGCTTTATTCGTTCCGAACTCTCTAGGGTGGAATTCAAAGATCTTTTTTAAGGGTGGCCGTTTGCTATGAGTGTTATAAATAAGTATTTTAGGGTCATGGTAGAATATCGAATGTTATGATAGCGTTGATATATGTATCCATACGTTGTGGAATATATGTGACTAGTGTCCAAATTTTGGTTTGGCAAATTTTACCGCTTTACAATTACAACGATGTGTTTCTTTAAGGGGCAGATAGGTTAATTGCTTTGACTTCAAATTCCATTTGTGTAACTGCTGTTGTATATTACCATACATTACTACCCATTGACAATCAGGATTTAACTGTATTACTATCAATTTAAGATAACATAGATTGATTGTTTTTAGAGGCGTACAGGTCAAGAAAGTAACGATTAGGTGCATTAATCTACTATTAAAATTTTATATTTCCACACTTTGTCCACAGCGAAATAGACAGGAAGAACGCAGCTCCAAGACGTTAACAAATAAACAGAGAACTACAATAAATTAATATTAATGTAATATTTACGCCATTCGTTTCTCTTCGCTACCATAAAAAGTTTAAAATGAATAAGCATACACGAACATACAAGAGAGTAATAAAGTAAACAAAATTTTATTACCCATAAATCCATACAAAAGACATCAAAAGGAACTCAAGAAGAATGAGCCGATTCTTTGCGCGAAATTGAAATTTGTATTATCCTCGTGTTTCACGTCCACAATATTGGATCAAGTGCCGTCGACAAATCTACAGGTATTTGCGAAATATTCCCCTCTCGAGCGAGCATTACTGTATCATATGTAGCGCTAAATGTGCCCTGTTACTGGGAATATATTCACTCCATAAGCTTTGTAGCAAATTACGTTAACTTCAACTCACGCATTACATAAATTCATTCATCAATTATTATACCTACATATACTAATATTCTTAGTTAAATGAATGTTCACATGTAGCTGTTTTGAAAACATATTTTTTAGCTTCACGCGTCTCTGGCAAAGTAAGTAGAGAATTTAGTGTTAAGACTCTCCGTTCTCCTCAGACTGCCTAATACCAAGATTTTCATTATTTTAAAACAATAAAAGGCATTTTAATGTGGCTTCTAACGCTTAATTATCTTTAAAGCATATATGGAGTGCAGTTAAAATTATTAATTTCTTCTCATTTTCGCTGTAAGCATTGACTCGAAACTCAGAAGTTAATTTTATTGTACGTATACAAATTGCTAACACAATATTTACCTTTATAATTTGTTATACCTACTGCTATTAACTAATAATGCCGTAGGGCAAATGACGTGAATTTATTGTACCCCTCACATGGCAGCTCTATTAAGGCAATAATTAATCAATCAAGCATACATCTAATCAAAATAATCCCACATATATATTTTCAAAACTAACATACTTACCTAGTTTGGTTTTCAAATATACCTTATGAGCATAGAAAATTAATATTATTTGGTTTTTTCTTACTATTTATATGAGTAATAATGATATTTAAAAATATGAATTTATATTAGTATTAACGACGCCTGTCGTGGCGCAGAGGCACAAGCGTGCGACTGTAAACTCGACAGGTTGTGGGTTCGATTTCCACTCCAGGAAATGTAGAATTTAGTATTTTCATTTCTTGGGTTTGATAACAAGGCAAAGCGCGGCGTTGAGTTCCGCAACACGCAATGCCTCAATTCGGCGGAAAATGGGGAACGGAATTGTTGAAAGAGAATGGAGTCCTTAACACTAGGTTTTCTGGTTTCCTTTGGCTACCCTGCTATATGCGGGATACAGCGTGAAGTTAAAAAAAAAATATGCTAGTATTAAAATTATTTCAATCCAAATCGCTGTGTGTTCGCAATTTGTTACTCTACAATAAAAAATCACCTTTTACATTGTACATTTTATCCTGAGAAATCTAAAGTTCTTATAGAATACACTACAGGCATTCATATGTAAATCCTGTAATAGTAGTGTAAAGTCCCACGTCAATATATAGAGATGGTAGTGGAAATAAAATATTCTAAAGGACTAAAAACGAACGAAGGAGAAGTAGGAGAGTTACGGTTCTTTAGTAAATATATTGAAATAATCGTAACAGGTCCAATAACCACGCAATGCCTCAATTCGGCGGAAAGTGGGGAACGAAATTGTTGAAAGAGAATGGAGTGTCTTAACACTAGGTTCTCTGGTTCCCTCTGCCTACCCTGCTATATGCGGGTTACAGCGTGAAGTTAATAAAAAAAAAAAAAAGTCCAGTAGATCTTTTTTCAGCTTCACGCTTTATCTCGCATGGCAGGGTAGTCAGAGAGAGCCTAGTGTCAAGACACTCGGTTCTCCTAATTAGAAATATGAGCCGATGATTTTGAAAGTGAGATAACTCCATTTTATGTTAGTGCTTTTTTTTAAATTAAAAACAAAGTTATGTTAATTTGCAATAAAATTCAGCTTTAATTATTTTTTTTTTCAAAATGGAGTTGTCTCACTTTCAAAATCAGCTCATATATGATGTTGAATGGCTGAACTCAACGCCGTACTTTATCAAGACAAGAAATGAAAATAAATATAATCGATCCCTTAAGTGGGTTCAAATCCACCACTGATCGCGCTTCCTCTTTATTTTTTGATTCGGCGATTGCCTCTAATAGGTAGAATGTGTAAAATAATACCTCTATTTTCTATTAGTTAGTAAATATATCTAACAATAATTTAATTTGAAAAAGAAACCTAAAGGAACCCTAGTTGCCCTGGCAAGGTCATAAGGTACACGGAACTAAATTACATTGTTATCGAAATATCTTATCAATTTTCAAGCAATCGGACAATAATAAATTAAAATGAAAAAAAATAAAAAATAAGATATAAGGAAAGATAAGATTTTAACATAAAAAGAAAACCGATTTTAAATAAAATGCACTAGAAAGTAAATTTATTAGGAAGAAATTAAAAAACTATTAATCAGATTTTAACTAAATGTATTATGAAAATTGATTCATCGCGGCGTTGAGTTCCGCCACTCAACACGCAATGCCTCAATTCGTCGGAAAGTGGGGAACGGAATTGTTGAAACAGAATTGAGTGTCTTAACACTAGGTTCTATGGCTACCTCTGCCTACCCTGCTATATGCGGGAAACAGCGTGAAGTTAAAAAAAAAATAGATTCATCAGTAAAAAGTTATGCGGTAACACAAAAAAAACGTCAAATTGATCACCTCCTCCTTTTTCGAAGTCGGATAAACAGCTTATTTATTTATTTAATATTTTTTTACACCAACATTATTTGATATAAATACATAATAATTAGTTTACAATATTGGCGTAAAGGCGGCCTTATCACCACAGGCGATCTCTTCCAGGCAACCCCTACTATGAAAAAGATCAGAGTTATCAAGAATATAGGTTGGTGTCATAAATGTTATATTACTATACTAAACTTACATAAAGATGTACATGCTAAATATTACATATAAGCTTACATAAATAAATATATATATAAATACGTAAAGGAAAAACTTTGGATCCCTTTTTACGAAAATTACGATGATGGAGGAGTATGAAACTCGGCACACTTATAGTTTATATAGAGAAAGAGTGCACAATGATTATATTTTCTAAAAATAATGCATAAAATGTATATTAAATTAATAAAATAAATGTTACACACACTACCATAGTTTGACATTTATGTTTATATAAAGTGACATATACATTGATAGACAACGCGTTATTAACGCGTCAACGGGGACGCTAGCACGACGCTAGTAGTAGACGCTAGTAGACGCTAGATCTAAATATATAATCATACATACGTATTTATATAAAAAAAATAGCAGAAAATAATAAACTTACATAAACGATTATAACATAAATACATACATATACAATCTAAAAAATATTAATATGCTTTATGCTTTATATTAATATAAAGCATAAAGCCATAAAATATATTGCTAATGGCATTTTAATTGAAAATATGTACAGGAGTAAAATAATGTATAATTTTACAACAGAGCAAAATTCACACGAACTTGCCGCAACTTATAATTATTATGTATCCAAGTACTAGTCCGTCATTAAATTATGGTAGACCAAAGCTTTCAATATGTGGCTTTTGAACTTAGTAGTTAATGTTATATTTGGCTTTGATTTCCCATTATAATATAAAGGTACCAAAATATAACATCCTTACTAATATTATAAATGCGAAAGTAACTCTGTCTGTCTGTTACGCTTTCACGCCTAAACCAATGAACCGATTTTGATGAAATTTGGTATGAAGATAGAACTGAATTTGGGAAAGGACATAGAATACTTTTTATCACGAAAAAAATGGTACAAGTGGTTAAAATAGAGGTTGAAAGTTTGTATGGAAGTTCCTTATTATCAAACATAAAACCATGTAAGACATGACGAATAGTCTAGACCTTGGGAAAGACTATAGGCTACTCCTTAATATGTTGCGCGATATGGCCGAATTCCACGCGGGCTAAGCCGCGGGCAGAAAGCTAGTTCTATTTTTTTTTTTTTTTATGGAAAGGACAAGGCAAACGAGCGTTCGGGTCACCTGATGGTAAGTGATCCCCGCCGCCCACGGCCCCGTGTAACACCAGAGGAGCTACAGGTGCGTTGCCGGCCTTTGAGGTGGGAGTAGGCGCGCTTTTTGAAGGTACCCATTTCGTATCGACCTGGAAAAACTGCCGCAGGTAGGCCATTCCACAGTTCAGTGGCACGTGGAAGGAAATTCCTTCGAAACCGCACAGTACTGGAGTGCCACGCATCCAGGTGGTGTGGATGGTATTTAAGCTTGTGGCGTACTGTGCGGTTTGAAAATCCTGCGGCAGGAATCAGGTCAAACAATTCCCCAGAACACTCCCCGTGATATATGCGATAGAGAACGCACAACGAGGACACGTCTCTACGCAACGCCAAAGTGTCAAGCCCTGCACAGATTACCGGGTCCCCAACGATTCGAATGGCTCTGCGTTGTATGCGATCAAATGGTTCAAGCTGATACTGGGGTGCACCAGCCCAGAGGTGAGAACAGTATTCCATATGAGGCCGAACCTGAGCCCTATACAGGGCCAAACGGTGTTTTGGCGTGAAGTACTGTCTCGCTCTGGCGATAACACCCAGTTTCTT
The DNA here is from genome assembly GCA_033558755.1 of Philaethria dido. NCBI lineage: Eukaryota > Metazoa > Arthropoda > Insecta > Lepidoptera > Nymphalidae > Philaethria > Philaethria dido. Next base: position 262,837 of record JAKGSA010000074.1, on the reverse strand, counting down.
CGAGGCCAACTTGGCCTTGCTTTCCAGATGATCGCGATACTGGCACTCACTCGAAACGCTAAGGCCCAATATGCTGATACTGGGCGCGGCTTTAAGAGGAGTGTTCTTGAGAACTGGTGACACGACAAATGGGGTTTTCTTGGTGGTCAACGCGCAAACTTGTGTCTTCAAGGGGTTGAATTGAACAAGGTTCCTTTCAGCCCATGAAGAGACATTCCCGAGGGATGCCTCAACAGAAGACACAAGTTTTTTTCGGCACTCGTCAACGTTTTCCCGAGAAAGACCTGCGCGGCCGGAGTATACAGCGTCCACCGTACTATCATCTGCATAGCAATGAATGTTAGAGTCCACCAACATGTCATTGATATGCAGAAGAAATAGCGTAGGGGACAGCACACAGCCTTGGGGAACGCCAGCGTTCACGGGCTTGTGATCAGAGCAAAAACCGTCGACAACGACTTTGATGCTACGCCCAGTGAGAAAGCTGGCCACCCACTTGCATAAGTTCTCGGGAAGCCCATACGATGGAAGTTTTGCGAGGAGCGCCCTGTGCCACACACGATCGAAGGCCTTCGCCATGTCCAAACTAACTGCCAGGCCTTCCCCCCTGCTTTCCAAAGTTCTATATATAATTACAAAAATATTTTAAAAATATATTTATGCACGTACAATACTTATAACGCATTATAAAAACAGCATATTCTAAATACCTACCCATGTAATTATAAGTTTCTAATACCCAACTTTGTCGACTTTATTCATGTGAAGCTGATTAACGGGATGGAATAGACGGGAATAAAAAGCGCTTTAGAGATATTCCACGCTGCCAAGATAGCACAAAATATGTGGAACTGACTGCCAACCTTAACTAGAGGTAGCAAAAGAAGAATACTCAAGATTTTTTTGAAATGTCAACCCATATGTCTGAACCAGTCGTGAATAGATTGACTATCATATACAATTTTTTAAACAGTTTTATTATTTTTTTCATTATTATTAATCTAATAATTTAAATTAATCTAATATATTGATTACTAATCAATATTTAACCCCGTTGCTATTGACTTATATATCTGGTACTGGTATATCGTATAATTCTTGTGACAACTATATTTAGACAGTTGGCTAACTTTATATATGAGGCTCTCAGTGCAATTGTGGTCTAACCCACATTTTTTTTGCAAAACGGAGATAACTGCCTGGACTAATGCTGTTTAGTTTTTTGCAAATTGCAATTTTGGGGTCAGCTAGCTATTGCACTGAGAGCCTCATATAAGGTGCTTTAAAAGATCGAATGAAAGCTCTTGAAAAATATTAATATATAGGAACAATAAAAATTAAAAGTAGATAATTTATTAAAAAAAAGTAAACAGTTTAATTGTAAAGAGAATAATAAATGTAGCAAAAACTGAATTAAAAATTTAAAAAATCATGGAGCGTGTTGAATTTTTTTCCTACACTCAAATTTTGAGTCTTGACTGTAGAAAATGGATTAAACGCGACTGATTGTAGATTCGATCCCCACTAGTGGAATGATTATTCTTATTTAAATTAATTACTTTCATTTCCCCGTTCCGGTAAAATAAAGCGCGACAATGCATTACGATGATTACCTACGTTTCTCTGACTACCCCGCTATGTAGGACTTTCAATATTGTGTAACATTTATTAATATAAAATTGAGAAATCCAAACTACATATAACTAATAAGCTATCCATATGGTATGGCGGAATACAAAGACGTTCTATGTTATCCCAAGGGTTTGCTGACCTAATTTTTCTCGCTTTATCTTCTATGATAGAGACTGTATAAAATTATGGAAAGCATATTACTATAGACCCCTGTGGGTACCCTTTAATTTTATAGAAACACTAATTATAGCTTGCGGCGTTGCTCAGTTTATGAATCTCCTTTTCATATATTTTTAAGACACAATTAAGTTAGAGCTTTTTCTAACTTAGGTTACCCACTTTCCACCGATTCAGGCATTGCGTGCTGAGTGGTGGAACTCAGCGCCGCGCGCCGCATTGTCACTAAACCCAGGAAATGAAAATACTAAACTTTTATATTTCCTGGAGTGGTAATCGAACCCACAACCTGTCGCGTTCACAGTAGCACGCTTTAGAGATATTCACGTTTTAATTCTAAAATAGGTCAAAAATGACCCGAAAATCAAATGAAAGTGGAACTACTCAAGTATATAGTTCTATGGCGAAATAGCTCGATAATAAAGAAGTTATTCGACATTTTTAATAAAACAAATATTTGACTCAAACAAGAAATAAATCTGTAACAATATGGGTTTTTAACCCATAATTTTATATGTAATAGAGAACCAAGAGAACATCACTTAGACTGCTAAGCGAAATGTCATGAAGATTGTGTATAGTATTTTTTTATACGCTTCTACTAATTCTTAGCATCAGTGAAATTATTAAATTAAATTTTTTATTTGTTTAAAAAAATTGCACAAGGGAATAATTTCATTATCCTTTTAATAAATTTTCAAAACTAATTTGTTATTACTGTTTATTGTACTTTGATTTTTCGTTCGCTTAGTCCACATTTACTATTATAATTAAATAATATTAAATATATGCATCTATATCAAAAATAAAAGGTAGGTAGGTTTCATTATCATTTCCTTTTTTTTACAGTACAGAGAAGCTAGGAACAAGTTATAGTTCAATACCGATCTACCGAGTTATCCGATGAAAACTAATTTAACTTTTTGCATTTGAATCATCTTAGTTTCAAATATTTTTAAACGAAATGAGAATATATTTAAAAAAATATATGATTTTAGACAATATTAAATTAAGCTTTTTTTAACCGGATTAATCGCGTAAGTTTTTGTATTTCTAAATACATTTTTGAAAACATGACGAACACTTTATAGTACTCCGTGGTAAGGTATACTATATGAATACGCAATTAATCCGATTGAAATAGTTTCATTTATTGTGTAAAAATCGCTAAAATCATCGATATTGTAATACATGCATGCAATGCATTTATAACTTATGATGTGTTCCGGTTCGATGGCATGTAAGCGAGGATTTCCTCTTTCCCACCCATCCTTTCCCCAAAATGTGGTGGTTCCGATAGCGGACTACCACATTGTCCTCCCCTTCCATCTGTATCCTCTAGGTTGGCAACGCATCTACGTCTCTGGTGTTGTAGATGTTCATGGGCGAAGGTAACCACTTACCATCAGGTGGTCCTTCAGATCGTTTGTCATCCGTTATCCATAAAAAAAAATTGTATTAACGTTAACTATACGCCTCCTCGATCTGTCTTTTTTTTAAGATATTTACGTTATCTTTTCTAATCGATACCAGACGTGAATAAGCCGAGAAATCGAATAATACATTTTTCAGAGCAAACGTTTTAAAATTCAGAGGTGTAATAACAAAGGTAGCAAAAAGTCCAGTTAAAACAAATGGTGTAATATATTTCGTAAAGTATAATTTCGATATAGTTTATTTTAATCTGTATTTCAATCTTAAGCTATCGGTTAATTTAGAATTTAAAAAAATGTGACGGAAGACGAAGATGGACTTTGTTGCCTTTGTTATTATACCCCAGAATTTAAGCTTTATCTTTAAATTTTGTTTTCATGTTATTTAATTATTTTTTTTACTTGAAAATATTCGATTTTTTATTTGCTTACTATACTGTACCCAGTTCACTCTACATTTTCTCACAATTTTAGACAAAAAAAATTAAAATAAAAATACAAATGGTCAATAAATCACAATACTTATTTCCATATAAAATGTTTCACATACATACATAAAATACCATGTAGATGTTATTTAAACACAACCCGAACAAACCATACCAAATAAATATAGGACATAATAAAACCACAATATAACTACTAAATTTTTAATTGCATCCAACAAGTTATTATTAAGCAAGATCCTTAATAACTCTGTATAAACTAGGACATAATGGCTAAAACACTTCATATTCTTCATTTGCATGTTACAAAAATATGTGTATCTTATAAACAAATGAAATGCACACTCTCATCTCCGATCTGACTGACTATATGATGATACACGCTCGGTCGATTGTCCGTAATTCCGTAAAACTAATAAAACCTTATTTATATAAAAAACTATTCACAAGCCAAAGGCCGAGCTCTCAATATGGAGCCGCTGCTATAAACAGATCGCTGTCTGTGCGTTATCTGAAACAAATATATATAAACTTTAATATTAGAACACAGTATAACTACCCATTCCAAATGTGGGTATAGTGGAATTCTACAAGCAATTAGTTGGTTCGACGTCTCAAGGAATGACTACATTTAAATTCTTCTTTACCCTCAGACAAACTACGGCGTTGAGTTCCGATACTCAACATACTTTAAGAAAGAAGAGAACGGACACTAAGTTCTCGAAAAAAAGGCATCTGTGCCTGTAAAGTGAAACTGTTCTTTCTATATTCACAAAAAGTTTGCCATATTGATTTACTAGATAAATCAACAGGAATAACTTAAAACGTATAAAAATTTTTGAACGCAGCGAGACTCTTGGCAACCGTCTAAGAGGCGCGGGTTCGATTCCCGCTGCGTTATAAAAAAATTTATACGTTTTCTAAATATGTTTTTCGTTTTTTAAGTGAGGAACACTATAAGAACTTCAAAAAATAATAACCATTCGAATCTTAATTTATCTTCAAAGGTTAACATTTATTTTATCCTGTGCAAGAGTAAAATGTTTTTTTAGCATTATCTAAGTAGCAATTTTTAAACTTTTAATGATAATAATTTTTATTCCTATTTTTACTTTAAAAGGTATGTCAAACTATGTCACATTTCTATGACCTAGTAAATCAATATTTTTTAAGAAAGTTTGTCAAGTGCAATATTTGTCAAAGATATTTGAGTAAAGTTGTGGTGAAAATATTTGTCAAAGATATTTGAGTAAAGGGCTTGTCGAAATATCTTTAATAATTGCTTACGCTTGCGCTTGTGAAATAGATGTCGAAACACAAATACGTAACGGTGTCGTTCTTTGGCCTTTGTCAAATTGTCAAACTTCACAGAACAATGAATTAGAAAATAGCTTAAAATAAATTATTATGGTATTTGTTCTCGTTGAAAACTTATAAATTGACTCTTTACATACATACATATGTATGTATGTATGTACTTAGCTTTACGCTATATCCCTCATATAGGAGGGTAGGCAGAGGGAACCTAGTGTTAAGACACTCCGTTCCCCACTTTCTGCCGAATTGAGATATTGCGTGTTGAGTGGCGGAACTCAACATCGCGCTTTGCCTTGTTACCAAACTCGGAAAATGAAAAATTCTATTTCCTGGGGTGGGAATCGAACCCACAACCTGTCGCGTTTACAGTTGCACGCTTGTGCCTCAGCGCCACGACAGGCAAGACATTAAATTGACTCTTTAAATATGATTATTTAAATACACAGGACAAAGATGTATATTCTTATGTGTACAATAATTTACATTTTTTTTTAACTTCACGCTGTATCCCGCATATAGCGGGGTAGGCAGAGGGAACCAGAGAACCTAGTGTTAAGACACTCCATTCTCTTTCAACAATTCTGTTCCCCACTTTCCGCCGAATAACAATAATTTACTGAAATACGATATCTACATCTTGAGAAAGAAAAAAAATATTTCTTTTGATAATATTATAGCTTTGTATTTTTTTTTATAAATCAATTATTTAACAAAAAGTAATTTTTCTTCCAACAAGTAAACAAATTCAAAACGCGGAAATAAATCCACTAGTATAAAATCATTACTATTACACTCAAGTTCGAATATAATAGAAAAATAATATCAATTATAAGCCCATTTCCTTATTTGATATCCTATATATATAATATATTGTGGGTTCGATTTCCACTCCAGGAAATGTAAAATTTAGTATTTTCATTTCTTGGGTTTGGTAACAAGGCAAAGCGCGGCGTTGAGTTCCGCCACTCAACACGCAATTCCTCAATTCGGCGGAAAGTGGGGAACGGAAATGTTGAAAGAGAATGGAGTGTCTTAACACTAGATTCTCTGGTTCCCTCTGCCTACCCCGCTATATGCGTGTTACGGCGTGAAGTTAAAAAAAAAATATATATATATAATATATTTATAAAAAAATACCTGTCTAACAATATTATTCAATAATAATTATTCGTTTTATGGTACACTTAAATTGTTTTCATTGTGATAATATCAAAAGGTGTTCGTTATAGGCAGGTGCGACGCGACCCTACGTTACACCTACATCCTATCGGTATACTGCCGTTATGCATGCAGTACTTTTAACATATTGTAGCCAACGAATATATATATTTTTTTATAACTTCACGCTTTATCCCGCATATAGCAGGGTAGGCAGAGGGAACCTGAGAACCTAGTGTTAAGACACTCCGTTCTCTTTCAACAAATTCGTTCCCCACTTTACACCAACGAATAATATATAAAATAAAAAACGAATCGATGATAATTTAAGCGGTATTAAATGCTACAAACGTATTTAAAAAAATATTTCGAAATAAAATACAACAGCATATGGGTGATGTTTCATAAATCTATATTTAAATACATGAAGCAAAACTTTGGATCCCTTTTTACGAAAATTACGCGGACGTAGGGGCATGAAATTTGGCACACTTATAGTTTATATAGTGAAGGAGTGCAAAATGCTAACATTTTTTAAATAAAGCATAAAAAGTATGTTAAATTAGTAAAATAAATGTTATACACACTATCATGGTTTGACATCCATGTTTATACAGTGACATATACATTACTAAAGACAACGCGTTGTTAACGCGTCAACGGAAACACTAGTATATTTAAAACTTTTCCATTACTAAGTGACTGACAGACAACACATAGACAAAACTACTGAGCGACAAAAACTAAAATTTGTCATGTACGTTACTTGGGGAATGTAGAATAGAGCTAAAAAATATTTCTCGAAATTTATACGTGAATGGGATAGAACGGAATTTTTACGTCGTTCTATGAGAAATAGAGAAGATATAAACGGAAATAGTGTATGGTACTCATAAATTCTATGCAAATAAAGTAGCGGATGACTGAGATATCATATATGATGTAACATTGTACAAGCTAATTACACAATGTTTTAAAATGTTACACACATACTAAGAGAATCAACTTGAATATTTTATTAAAAAAGCATTGATATATATCATTTAATATGATTTTTTTTATAATTCAATGTTTTTTTAATATTTTTACAAATATAAATAGACAAAAAATCAAGTATTTTTAACTTTTTACACCACCATAGCATATTTAAAAAGTGTATCTGCATACTGTAACTGCATTAAATAATGGAAGTAGTTTCATACTTTTGAATAAAATTCATTTTTAAATTACATTAGGTATATTCATATTTAAATGATATTAATTTTCCACAAGACAGTTACTAAGTAAGCAGATTCTCTCTACCTATACCTTCTCTACCTTTCTTAATGCCAAAAAAAAATAATATAACATATTTGTTTAAACAAACTCACCAAGCCAACATTACGTGTCACTCTTCCACAGTTTGATAGTCTTGTCGTTCTCTAGTGCAGCTGACGCGATAATGTTTTCAGTGGGATGACATGCGGTGCACAGCACTGTATCCGTGTGGCCAGAGAGTCGCTGCACTATTTCCTTGGACTGGAGGTTCCATATGTACACGAGATTGTCTTCCGATCCTGATACTATCCACTGGAGACACAAATTAAAAAAAATTAAAGATTATAAAAATCCATACATAAAGTTATACAACTACTTACTATTATAACTATAAATCATGTTATGTTAAAAAAAAATAAAAAAAATATCCAACATCTATTTAAATATACTATTTAAAACAAGAACAACATTCATAATTTTTACCTTTCCACCAGTCACACTGAAATTAGCGAAAATACAATATTTTTCGTTCTTATGTCCCGTATACGTTTTTAAGCATTTGCCTCTACTGTAATCCCATAATTTTAATGTATTGTCAAGTGTCGCCGCTAGTATATATTTGCCGTTTGGTGAGAATTTTACAAAGGAAACCGGTGGATTGTCGTCGTCTATAAGGGTTTTAAGGCACTGACCGGACGCTGTGTCCCAAATTCGACTAAAACAAACACAAATATGTAAATAAATAAAACTATTTGAACCCAATTGATCGCATATTGGAAAATTTTGAAAATTCTACATACATATTATTAATTTAAAATATAAGGTAATAGGAAAATTGCAGTAGGAAAAAACCTATCTAGACATATTAGTACTTTATATGTTTAACTTTTGCCAGTGAATAATAAAACAATATATTATATATAAAAAAATTCTTACCATAAACCGTCATAACTGGAAGATACAATAAGACTACCATCTCTGTTAAAATGTACTGCCGATACTGGATCCGAATGCGCTGGTAGTGTCTTTAAACATTTACCTATTAACAAAAACGAAAGTTTCCATGATTACAAATACAGCTTCACTCTTTTTTTGCACATTCAGGCAGGCAGGCAAAGAAAACCTCTGTCAGCACTACATTCTCCACCTACCAATTTTGAGACATTGTGTATTGAATAGCGGAACTCAACGCCGCATTTATCTTATCAGTGTGGATAAATAGAAATAATTTTAATATAATCATATCCTGAACATTATATCTTACTGTCAGACATTGTCCCACTGTGTCAAAATGTCTTTAACTGTTTTTAATATATAGCTTAATTGAATCTATAGAACTAGTTTTAATTGACAAAAAATATATTTAATACATATATAACTATAAATTTCTTATTCATTACCTGTCCTGACATCCCATATCCGCACACTCTCATCAAAACTACCAGAGACAATAAGATTACTTTGTGGGTTAAAATTACAGCAAAACACATAGTTGCTGTGACCTTTTAGTGTTTTCAAACATTTTCCAGAACTCAATTCCCAGACCTGAAAAATAAATCATACATTTTATACAGTAGTACTTATTTAATTATTCTTAATTTATGATTTTTTTGAAAATTCATAAGTTTTAGGGTAACATTTTCATTATTTGTTTAAAATTAACTATAAATAAAATTTATAATATTTATTTCCAATTATTGTGGCTTAGAGCACTGCTCAATGTGACTATTAGATAGTAATGGTTGTTGGTGTTGGTCCCCATATTTTTATTTTCACTTCTTCTTAGAGAACGGAGAATTATTAAATTTATTTTCATTTCTTTTATTCTCTGGTAAAAACTGTTTCAAATTTTGTCAATATGCTCATCTAGAAATCAGGCAGAAAGCTGAATATGGAGTGTTTGGACACTGACTTAAAAGTATGTACTTCATAGTAGGTTAAAAATATAAATATTTCAACTTTATCAAAAATATCTTGAGTGTGAACATTCTAATCAGAGCACTAGCGTTGGTTATCTCTTGAGATAAGAGGTCAATTACCGTGAGAAAGATACAAAATAGATTTTGCCCTACTTTTAAAAATATTAGTTGCTAGCTACAAATATAGGAAAAAAATACATTATTTTATAAATTATAAAATTGTTTTTAGCATTACATTTTTTAATGGTTAATGTAAAATTACAACATTTTTTTTTTCATTTATGAAATAGGCTTAGAAACACTAAAGCCACCATTTTGTTATCTGTTCATTAAAAAACATGATGCATTCATTCATATGCCCTAATTATACAGTTACTTGTTATTTAATAAAATAATATGTATCAATGAAATTTAAATCTTATAATGAAATAAACATTATGAAGAAATTTTATCATAAAAAATTAAATACCTTTAATGTTTTGTCATCACTGGCACTAACAATCAGCCTGCTATCTGATGACCATGCCACATCACTGATTCCCATCTTATGTCCCGATATAGTCTTTTCAAATTTGCCATCATAAGCACCCCACACTTTAATAAGTTTGTCAGCAGCTGAAATGTAAAAGTACAATAAAGACACTATTATAAAAATATAAATATATAATAAAAATAATAAGCAATTCAAAAAAACCAATCCATTAAAGTTAATACCATCCAAGGTTATCAATTAAAAACTCTGCATATAAAATGTATGTAAGTATAGTTTTTTATCAAAACTTAAAACTAGTTAAAAAACTGAAAAGTTATATTTTTCTGTTTTTTCTTTATACTACTTTTTAATGTAACATTTTTTTAAATCAGTTAGTAAAAAGTTTTAGTGAGACTAACTATGAACTTATTATCACTTCATAATGTCAAAGACCATGTGACCTACTTACAGGTGTGAGTTAAATACATAGAAAAAAGTAAAGTGTAAGATTTTAATTATTGAAATATACAATATTGGCCCATTTTAAGCTAATTTGTTTTAGTTTTGAAGTAAAATAATGTTTACTAATAATTAATATATTAAATATATATTGACCTTAATAACATGTTATTATAGAATAAAAACATATAATTAACAAATGTTATTTTAAATATAGTGATATTCTTTCTTTGTTTGTTAATTAATTTGCATAACGTTTGCTACAAACAGCCAATGTAGACTAGTGACCATGGAGACTACTTGTTGCTTAAATACTACAACGTATTTTTAACAAGTTCAATAGTTCTATTTATTACTCACTATTATAAAAAATATAAAAACTTAATGAATATTTCATCGTACTTACAGGAGCTAGCCAGCCATTCGCCGTTGGGACTAAATTTAACGGACGAAACGGCTTTTGTGTGTCCAGCAAGAGTAAATTTTAATGTATAGTTCGGCTTCTGAAAACCAATATTAAAATTAGCGCCAAATCGCACGTGCTCAAACTAGAAGTTACATAAACATGTGCGAGCCGCCAGATTGATGCAAAACTGTTTAATATTAAGCAATATTTCTCAATACATACCGCTACTGACGACTTGTTCGATTGTGAAGAGCTCTGTGATAACGAATTTGGACCGGATAAATTTGTAGATGGCCCGCCGTGCGTTTGATGTGCGGTAGGATGGCCTGGCCCGGGTCCTAGCGGCACCATGTTTCAACTTTCGACGCACTTCTGTTAACTTTGTTGGTCAACCAAAACAATCACTAATACACACTAAACAAGAACTTAAATAAAACTTTTGAACACAAGAATCACAAAACTTATCACTTCGTAAAGAAGTTTCATTTAATTCAACGTAGATTTTCAAGGAACATTCTAAATCCGAGCGTCCCAATGCGTGCATTTCGCGAAGAGCGAGCAGTGATGCCAACATAAACCGAACAAAAAAATCCCTCCCGCGTTCCTATCACTCGCCTCCGCCTACCAACATTACGTCATCAATATTTATAGTTTATGGTTTTCCAAATTTACATCGGTTGTATGTCTTTTTTTAACGTCGTTTGTCGAAGTTTTTATTATTAATAGATTTCATAAGAATTTATTTTACCATACTTAATATTGAATTTATTAGACTATTTCAGGGAGAATGTAATATTTTAACAAATAAGTTTTATAATATCCTACAAAAGCTATTATTTAATTAATTATTTTTTTAATATAGCAAGAACATTTGACCCTATTGACATTTACAAGGTCAAATTTGTCTAAGATTGACTGAAAATTACTGTGTGCCGATTAATAAATTTCCTCTGAATTTATATTGATATATTAAAAACGAATAATGGCTCTTAATAAACTCAGTATTGATGCTCTCAACTTAAGCGGAAAACGCGTGTTGATGAGGTAAATAAATTTATATATACTCTCATAAATATATATGTATACATAAGTTCTTATATTCAAATATTTCTTTTCATTTTAAGGGTCGATTTTAATGTACCATTAAAAGATGGAGTTATTACCAACAATCAACGTATAGTAGCTGCCTTAGACTCTGTTAAATATGCTTTGGAGAAAGGAGCGAAATCTGTAGTTCTTATGTCACATCTTGGTAGACCAGACGGTCAAGCAAATCAAAAATATACTTTGAAACCGGTAGCCGAGGAACTGAAGAAACTCTTAAACAAGTAAGTCTTCATTGTCATTTGAAGGTCGTACATAATTTAACTCAAAAGCTTATGAATACATAAAAATTAGTTTCCAGAAAAACAATTATAATATATTAAGTAAAAGGTTTAAATTTAAAATTACAACGAAAATTAAATGTTTTTTTTTTATGTTTATAAATCATGTAATTTAAATAGGCTTGTGAAATAAATGTACAAATTTTAGAGAGATACAGTTTCTGCCTGACTGTGTGGGAGCTGAAGTAGAAGGAGCTTGTGCTGATCCACCAGCAGGTTCAATAATTTTACTTGAGAACCTTCGTTTCCATATTGAAGAAGAGGGCAAGGGTGTAGATGCCAGTGGTGCTAAAGCTAAAGCTGATCCAGAAAAAGTTAAAGCATTCAGAGCTAGCTTGAGGAAACTTGGAGATGTCTATATTAATGATGCATTTGGTAATATATTATTATTTACATAACACATAACTAGTAGTAATAATAAATAATGTTTGTAGCTTTGCTAAGTATTTTGTATATCGTTTTGCTTGTTTCTCATTTAATTTACTGTCAATAAAGTATTACTTTATGCTAAATATGGGTATGAGAACATAGGGTAGTAAGTGAGAACCTTGCAACTAGCACACAAGCTTAGAGGTTAGTGCATATATTGTATTGAGAAATATAGCTATTATTATTATTATTTATTTTTCAAAATATGAGGTTACTTTATTTTAAATAATTCATTATAAATGTAAAATTACATCAAAATAACAATTCTTTTTAGGCACTGCTCATAGAGCTCACAGTTCCATGATGGGTGAAGGTTTTGAACAAAGAGCTAGTGGATTTTTACTCAAAAAGGAGCTTCAATACTTTGCTAAGGCATTGCATGAACCAGAAAGGTATGTGTTAAAGATTCTTATAATATATGTATGTGTAAAGTGAAGAGTAAAGTGTGTGTAAAAATATATATTTAAATGTCTATTGTATTTTTTCTATTTTAGGCCATTCCTTGCCATTCTTGGTGGTGCAAAAGTGGCAGACAAAATTCTTCTCATTGAAAACTTATTAGACAAAGTTAATGAAATGATCATTGGTGGTGGTATGGCTTACACCTTCCTCAAGGAAACTAAAGGAATGGCTGTAAGTATAAAAAAAAAAATTAAATAACTAATTACATTTCATTCAAATCTCTTTTCTAATTAATTGTAGTTTTATCAACCAGACCAGAGATATGAATCACTTCCCTGAATGGATATCAAACTCACAACTAATTGCATTTTCAATCAGACAGGCTGCTGCTGCACCATAATGTTCTTATACCATGTTATATTTTCCTTAACATTTTTAAAGTAAAATATTTAATTCTAACAATAATTTTCAGATTGGTAACTCCTTATATGATGCCGAGGGAGCAAAAATTGTAGCAAAACTCTTAGACAAGGCTGCCAAAAATAATGTAAAAGTACACTTGCCTGTAGACTTTGTTACTGCCGACAAATTTGATGAGAATGCCCAGGTAAGAGAGTATAATATAAAAAAGTTGCCAAACATTAAATTTCAAAGTTAATATGCACAATTAATAAGTAATATATTTTTCCTTGTTTTGTCTTTGAAAAATATTTACAAAAAAATTGAAACTTCTATAGAAATGTTGTTATTTGAATCATAATGTAGCAAAAAAGTGTCGCTAAAAAGATAAAATATAAGATAACATGTTGTATTTTTTTTACATAATTTATTATAATACATAAATCCCTAATTATTTTGCTTCATTCATTCTTTCGAATTTTCACTTCTATTGTGTATGAACTGCACACATAGAGAGTAAAAGTATTTTTTATTTATTTTTTTTGTTAATATAAAATTTGTTTATTAGGTGGGATCAGCTGATGTGGCATCTGGTATTCCTGATGGCTGGATGGGATTAGATGTTGGTCCTAAGTCCAGGGAACTTTTTGCTGATCCTATTGCTAGAGCTAAAGTCATTGTGTGGAATGGGTGAGTGTTACAAATAGTAAAGCAAAGGAAACAAACGAAAAATGAATGAACAAAGAAGCTAATATGTTTGTGTACTAACAAAAAAAAAAGAAACAGTCAGTCGAGGAGGATCTCACCATAGTTTTAAGATACAATGAAGTAGTTCTATTTAAGTATGCCATAAATGTAACAAATAAAAAAAAACAAAAGGCACGGGCAAGTGTAAGCTCGTGGATGTAATTTAATTCATATAAAAAAAAAATGTTTGTGTAAATAACCGTAATATATTCTTTCTTTTATATATGAATGTTTCCACATTCCGCCATTTGTTGGTTCAGCGTGTTAGTGGAACAAAATGCCGCGCTTTGGGCTACCAGAGAGGGGAAATGAAAATATTTATTGTAATATAATTATTCCCACGTCTGTGTATCGAACCCATAATCGAATAATAATCGATTATTTATTTATTCTATGTTACACATTACAATTAACAATAATAATAAAACCAATAACAAGTTACAATTTGACATTAAATATAGCTAGCTTTAAAGTATATCAGTTCTAAATCTTGGGTGTAAAAATAATATTTTAAAATGTTTCTTTTTAATATGAACTTTATAACTGTATTAGCTTGTTCCTTTTAACATGATGTGAAAATCAGCAATATATAGAAGAGGTTTAAACTTCATATACATAAATGGTTAACAAAAATCAATGTACCTTTAATATATTGATAAATTTACTTACTTTGAAGTAGAATAAGATTATTATAGTGATTAATGGTTATTTTTTTTGTTTTTTTTTTATAACTTCACGCTGTATCCCACATATAGCAGGGTAGGCAGAGGGAACCTGAGAACCTGTTAAGACACTCTGTTCTCTTTCTACAATTCCGTTCCCCACTTTCCGCCGAATTGAGGCATTGCGTGCTGAGTGGCGGAACTCAATGCCGCGCTTTGCCTTATTACCAAACCCAGGAAATGAAACTACTAAACTTAACATTTCCTAAAGTCAGAATCGAACCCACAACCTGTCGCGTTTACAGTCGCACGCTTGTGCCTCTGCGCCACGACAACCGTTAATTAGTGAAAAGGCAGAAATGCATATAGGACATTGTTAATAGACAGGCAAAATAATAACGTAGATTTATAATATTTTTTTTATCTTGACAGACCAGCTGGTGTGTTTGAATTCGAAAAGTTTGCAGGCGGCACCCGCGCTCTCATGGACGGAGTTGTAAAAGCCACTGTAAACGGTGCCGTCACTATTATTGGTAAATATGTTGTTATATTTAACTAGATTTTTTTTTAACTTCGCGCTGTAACCCGCATATAGCAGGGTAGGCAGAGGGAACCTGAGAACCTAGTGTTAAGACACTCCATTCTCTTTCAACAAATCCGTCCCCCACTTTCCGCCGAATTGAGGCATTGCGTGTTGAGTGGCGAAACTCAACACTAAGTTCCCTCTGCCTACCCTGCTATATGCGGGATACAGCGTGAAGCTATGTATATATATGTCAGGGAATAATAACTAAAGAGTATTTATTATTTATATTGACTGATTCGATATTTGACATATGATTTGATGGTTAGCCGGCTGGCGATACATTGCTAGAAAACTATAGAATGACAATATAAATAGCATGCGTCAGTAGAGCGGAACACACATCTTGTTGGACTTTCGCCTGTGCCACAGGAGCACACTGACCATGGCGTCCGAAGGTAGTGATTATGTCGCTACTCCTTTGAATTCGGCTTCCGCGACATATATGAGTATATATATATATGTAATTATATTAATTTGTTTTTCTATTTATCCAGGTGGTGGTGACACAGCCACTTGCTGTGCGAAATGGGGAACTGAAGACAAAGTGTCTCACGTGTCCACTGGCGGCGGAGCTTCCTTAGAACTGCTTGAAGGTAAATATTTTGTATTATTTATAAATTCCTTTCAACTTATTTACCAATTACAAATTCGTCACTCCCGAAGTTATATTTATAATCGTATATAAAAACGATGTGTTTTCTCATTCTGGCCATCTTGGCAAGATCATCAGATTTTTTCTATGAAAATGTTGCATTATCGTCGGATTCGACACGTATACAAGTGTCAAGCAACTTAGACGTCAACTAAAGAGCGAAACAAAATGTTTTGTTTGGGATTTCTTACATAGATTAATTATAGGTAGATACTTTTGAATCATTTTTTTTTAACTTCACGCTGTAACCCGCATATAGCAGGGTAGCAGAGGGAACCAGAGAACCTAGTGTTAAGACACTCCATTCTCTTTCAACAATTCCGTTCCTCACTTTCCGGCGAATTGAGGCATTGCGTGTTGAGTGGCGGAACTCAACGCCGCGCTTTGCCTTGTTACCAAACCCAAGAAATGAAAATACTAAATTTTACAGTTCCTGAAGTGGGAATCGAACCCACAACCTGTCGCGTTTTTTACAGTTTACACTTGTGCCTATGTGCCACGACAGGCGTTTCTTTACATTTGAATCTATTAGAGTTAATCACACACTTAGGAAACGGGAAACGATAATATTGGCTTAGTAGTAAGGGCGCTTGGAAGGTTTCCAAGAGGCGCGGGTTCGAGTCCGGCTGTGTTCAAAGTTTTATACGTTTCAAAAACAAAAAAATATGGTTTACCAAAAAAAATAAATTGATTGGACTACGGCAAATATATCTAATTCAGCGCCGTCGATCTACACGTAATATCTTTGGTGAATACTAGAAGTGGAGTCATTAGTTTCTGTGTAACTAGAGCGATTAATATTTAAAGCTTATTTCAGTACACTTCATATATAAAAATAAACTATAAAAAGGTCAGACGTGTTAAAAGCAAAGTAGTTATAAAAAGTTAATCTCTCTTTAACATCGCGTTATAAATTTTACGATGTAATTTGATTGAGTATTACCTAAGTAACTTTGTAGCACATAGTGTCTTAACACTAGGTTCTCAGGTTCCTTCTGCCTACCCTGCTATATGCGGGATACAGCGTGAAGCTGAAAAAATATCGCACCTTTAGAATTATAGTGAACTATTTCAAATTTTTTTCATTATTTTTATCAATTTTTGGGAAACGTCAAATAAAGAAATGTACATTTCGTGTTTTTAAAAGAAATGATAATTTTTAAATTACATCTATACTTTATTATTATCAATAAGTGTATATAATTTAAGTTGCTTTTTTATATAAAATATGTTTTAAAATTTTAATCGAAAAATAGATATTTTTTTTCATATTATTTAATTAAGCTTAGGAAATAAGATAAAATTTGTTCCAAAGAGAGTCCAAATATAAATAAAAAAATAATAATATTATAATACTTACTCTTCTTTTTGACTTAGAGTCAAAACACTCCATTTTTCACTTCTGCTCAAAATTGAGAAATTGTATTGACAATAATATCAGCGGAAAGTGGGGAACGGAGTGTCTTAATACTAGGTTCTCAGTTTCCCTCAGCCTACCCTGGTATATGCGGGATACAGCGTAAAGCTAAGTAAGTAAGTATTGACATCGTGTTGAGTGGCGGAACTCATCGCTTTGTCTTACAAGAATATCGAAAATGAAAATAATTAACATATAATAATCCCCCCTAAATAAGGAGCCAAACCCATACATACATAGCTTCACGCTGTATCCCGCATATAGCAGGGTAGGCAGAGGGAACCTGAGAACCTAGTGTTAAGACACTCCGTTCTCTTTTAACAATTCTGGTCCCCACTTTCCGCCGAATTTGAGGCATTGCGTGTTCAGTAGCGGAACTCAACGCCACACTTTGTCTCGTTACCAAACCCAGAAAATGAAAATACTAAGCTTTACATTTCCTGGAGTGGAAATCGAACCCACAACCTGTCGCGTTTACAGTCGCACGCTTGTGCCTCTGCGCCACGACAGGCGTTACAAGTCACAAATCATAAATATTGTAATACAAATATAAAAAAAGTTAAATAAATTAATTCTACTAACTCAAATAAGCATTCGCTGTACAACGACAGTATTTGGGCCATATGCAATTCATACAGCATAGGTATATGCAAATATATGTAGTAACATATACAACGGGCACCGCAAAACTCATAACCCTAAATAAAGCGCTGAGCGTTGCAGGCATTTGAATGCTTTTATAGTTTGGCCAACGGATTAAGCTAGACTTATTCATATATAACATATTCATGCTAAAAACACTAAAATGAAGAAATATATATTAAAATTTTTACTTTTGTACCTAAATTTTTGAAGGTTTTATAAGAGGAAGAAAGGGAAATATGGCACTAACGTTGTCAATCCATCCATACTGTTTTCTAATTAAATATTAATTGAATGTATTTCTAGTACATTATTAGTACATTATAAAAAAATACTTTCTTCTCCGTATAAACTAAATATATGCCGATTTTCATATTCTTCCGTACACATAATTTTCTTCAAAAGTGTTTGTTTTTATTTAACGTATTAAAATATAGATTCATACAGTTATAGTTAATCGATTGCACTACTATGTGGTCATCCATTCGAATATTGCATAAAGCGCATGTATTTAAAAAAAAATAAAAGGGAATAGGCCTAAGGGGAGCGATCTACAGCTCAATTAACTGATATGTGGTTCGAGGTTTTTTACAAGAATCTAACAATAAGTATATATCTATCTAAAAATCTATATGATTAAGAAATAAAGAACGGAATAAAAAGTCACTTTTCTCCTTTTTATGTAAGATACATGAAATACGTGAAAAATTGTTTTAAGTTTAAAAGTGAATAAAGTAATTCGCTGTAATAAACAACCTTCGCTGGAACTGCGGTCGTAGAAATAAATTGCCTTACTTAACCTTAGTAACAGAGATAACAATCAACTTTATGTAATCGAAATACGGTGAAGTAATACCGTTTTAATTAAAAATTACACTTATACCTAAAATATTAATTATATTTTTTTTATTTTTATATTAAATTTTGTCGAAAATCTTTATTTCGTTAATTAATTTATAAAAAATCCGAATAATAATTCTTTGACAATTTATTTTTAAAGAAACTCCAAACTTTTAACGAAATCTTTCCTCGAAATCTAATGTCTTCTTATACATTTAGTACACAGAGTCGAAAAGCTGAGAGATATAAAAATTTTTTTTAGTGGATTTGCACAATTTGATATCTATATAATAAGCCAATTCGCGGTGCAAAGACTTAAATGTGCGACTGTTAACGCAAAAGGTTGTGGGTTCGATTCCCCTCGAGGAAATGTAAATGTTAAATATTTATAACATTTCATGTTTTCCTTTTCTCGCCCTGGTAAAGAGGCGAAGTGCGGCGTTAAGTTCCGCCACTCAGCACGCAATCCCTTAGTTCGGCGGAAAGTGAACGGAAGTGTCTTATTGAAACGGAGCGTCTTAACACTAGGTTCTCAGGTTCCCTCTGCCTACCCTGCTATATGCAGGATACAGCGTGAAACTGAAAAAATATCGTACCTTTAGAATTATAGTGACCTATTTCAAAAATGACAATTTTTGGGAAACGTCAAATAAAGAATTGTACATTTTGTGTTTTTAAAAGAAATGACAATTTTTAAATTATATTTTAATTTTTTTATCAAAATCGATAAAGATCATTGTCTTAAATCGTTTCGTGGCAAAAAATCAAAATCATGATTTTTTGTCTCTATAATTCTAAAGGTGCGGTTAATATATCAACGTATATAACTATATTGTGTTATAATAATAATAAAAAAATAATAAAACACATTCATTGCCACAAAAAAAAAACTTACAATATGCTAGAATTATTCATACTAAAAACTAAATGTTATGGCAAAAAGCGTAACTTAGCTAATGATGCTTGAGACTGATATCTCAATCATCGCTGATTTTCTGTTACACCTACGAACCTACGAACCTTATACACCTACGAACATTGTATTTTAAATTTAATAATTATTTTTTCTCATTTGTTAACAAATCGTTGAAAAGAGCAACTACTGAGTTTCTTTCCCGTTCCTCTCAGTAGAATCTGCATCCTGAACGGTTGTAATGATTGACTATTTAAAAGTGCTTTTATAGGCCTATTTGAATAAATGACAAATGACCATGACAAATGATCAATGACATAACGGTATTATTAATAACTATAATGTTATGAAATCTATGTTTTTAGATGTACTTTAATATGTTTCTTTCTATTTCAGGTAAAGTTCTTCCCGGCGTAGCAGCTCTATCAGATGCTTAAATGAAAAGAAAAACCGCGAAGGATCAAAACAGTCACCCTAAATTAAAATAGATGTTATAAGTGCTAATGTTGAAAATTATGAATATATTATTTGTATTGAAAATCATTAGCGCTAACATTATTGTTTATTAGGCGTCAGTTATCGTTCAAGACAACTGTGAATTGTTATGTAGTAAGAGCAATGAGTGTTTGCGAATAAAATAAATTATTTTAAAAGAGATTTGTGCTTTTTATTACCTATCTACATTCTGATTCTATTTTTTATATCGTGTTTGATTGACCGTTGAAAGAAATGCTTAATTTGATTATTTTAGCATTAAGCTAAAAATAATCTATTGACAAAATGTTGCAAAGAGTAATATGTTTGTTTTTACACCACTGAAATGTTACAAAATATATTGTTACAAAATTTACCGAAGTTTAGGAGACTTCGATAAATTCTAAGTCTAATTTATTAATTTTTGACAGTAAAAATATAAAGGGAATAAATAATAATCTATTCTATACTCAAAGTCGTTTTCTTACGAAATCATTTTAATTGCCAACTAATTTTATTTAAGACTCGCAAATTTAAAATTAAATATAATTCTAATGATTTTTATATATTCTATATAATTTTTTAAATTACTTTTAAAGAATACGCGAAATAAAATCGTAGAACAATTACAGCCTTAATTAATGCAAAGCATAATTTTCGTAATTGGACGTAACCTGCATTTATTGAACCTTGACTCAGTAATGAGCACGCCGATGTCCCTTTTCCCCTACCTGTTACCTACTTTCGTATCGGAGAACACGTATCGATCTGACCTACGCGCAAGCGTCATTGCCAAACCCTGGACATTTACCGAAATTCTAGTGAAAATTTTTAAATTAGTGTATATCAACAAAAAGAAGTGTATTTATATTTTATAGAAATAACGAAAATGAGGTTAGACCTTAATTTATTAACCATCGAACGATTGGTAAACAAAGCAAGTGCATCCTATGCCCGGTCAACCCAATACGTTATATGGGACTTCGTTCCAATTGGATAAAGTTAGCGCATGCCCAAAGCGCCTGTTCTTACAGTATTTTCCCAGCTAAAGTGTCAGTGACGCAAAAGAACTCGGTTGCCGCCGGTTTTCCGGCAGGCACTAAAATGCATTTTCTATTAGAACTCGAAGTGCGTCCTCCTCACATTTACATATAAGATAAATTAAGTTACTGTCGTCAATTGTTGTTTAGTGAATATGAATTAATATTAAAATAATTGTTGTAGCTATTCTTAAAAAGGTGAGTGTAAACCCTTATTATTCTTTTCTCTCTGTGTCGCCCATATTTTGATTATTTTGCGTGTGAAAGAATGCCTTAGAAATGGTGTGAGAAGGTTAAATTTTGCTTGACATTGATTTCAATTGCATGTTTAATTATGAGAGGGCGTATACGTAGGTACATGAATCATCACAGTGGTTGCCGGTTTAGATTAGAAAGTCTAAATTTGTTGTACACCATGATTTTGAGATTATTAAATATATTTTTATGTAATTAATTTAAAATGTCGATGTACATTAAAACATATTTACCTAACCATTTATATACCTAGCTATTTACCTGTAGAAATCAATCATGAAATAATTTTTACGAAATTACTAACATAATAAAAATGAAGAAATAAAAAATTTGCAATAACATAAATCATAAATCTAATAGACATATTTCTTTATAACGCAAACTGTCAATCGAATCCCCACTGGGAATGTCCTGACATATCGACCTTTAGCGCAGCAGCTGACTATGAACTTTTTATAGGGATTGGAAATGTGAATATAGGAAATCTTACAGATTTTGTGAATTCATTTTAATTATTTTATATAAAGATATTCTTAATTTATTTCGCTATTTCAATGTAGGTGTTCATTTATGTTAAATAATATTCTAAAGAAATGAAATAGTGATTCATCTTTAATTTAATTTTTAAAAAAAGAAGCAATGATTCATCTAATAACATCACTAATATCAGGGTCATATAGAAAGGCATTCTAAGAATTATATTATATTTCTAACGTCAATTTAGATACAATATATATTATTTAATTTAAAAATTCTGTAATTATCATTATATCCAAGCCAAGAACTATTTCTCAACCCATGTTTACACTTGTGCACCTCGCTCATTATGTCAAGCATCCATGACAACAAGCATATTACAATAGAAACAATGCTGGTCGAGGTATATTTACTGCTTTCCCCTTTTAATGATCAACTGAATTTCAAATAGAAATTGATTAATATTATATATATAATCGAAGAAAATTTTGGCTTAAAAATATTAAACATTTCATAGAACATTTTTTAGTTTTACATAATATTTTACCAAGTCATAACACCATTAAAGCGAATTAGTAAATGTAATCGAAATAGAATATCCCTAGTCGGATGGTATCGAGTTCATATTAATCGTTTGAAAGGCCGAAACGTAGTGTTGTGTTTCATTATGAATCATTTTACAGTTGCTTAAAGTTATTCTTATCGCTTATATTTTATATAAATGGAGGTAGGTATATTAAAAAATAAGCAAAACCTTTTTTTTCCTTATAAAAGCCATAGAATTTTAATAAATATTGACTCATCAAAGTAGTTGAGCGTTTAGATACCTATAGAAAGGCTCGCATCTATAGGTCATCGATCGAATAATTTCTTATTGCTATAATTAAACTAATTTATTATTAACTATACCCTTGATCTCTGGTATTTATAATAACTACATTTATGAAAAATAACATACACACTATAGAATTATGATTTTCAATTTTAAAGTAAAAATAATATTTTCTGTTTTTTAAGTATATAGCTGACTTTCATTTATCATTTTTCATACATTAATAGTCATTTTCCCGTATTTCAGTTTACATAGTCATTTCTTGGGTAGTGTCCAGCGACGATACAAAGATTTTCCCATTTGTCATCGCATTATCCATCATGTTTTCGCATCATTCCCTATATATATACATATAGATATTACAGATAATACCTAATAAAAAGTAAATAACAAACAACAACACATACGAGTACTATAATACGTCCTCGGCTTTTAACAATGTTTAAAAATTTTTCAAGAAATTTCATCCAATCTAAGACCATTGCAATTTTATGTGTAAACAATCTTGTAAGCAATTACTGCACTCTACATTTTTCCGTTTATTTAGACACATGACATGCAGACTGTAGGAAAGCAAACCTCGACGTCTAAGGCCTTTGTTACTTACTTACTTAACTTCACGCTTATCCCTAGCGGGGTAGTCAGAGAGATTTTGTTTAGTTAGACAAATGTCTACAGAAGAAATATAAATTATCCTGGGTGGT
The DNA here is from genome assembly GCA_033558755.1 of Philaethria dido. Taxonomy (NCBI): domain Eukaryota; kingdom Metazoa; phylum Arthropoda; class Insecta; order Lepidoptera; family Nymphalidae; genus Philaethria; species Philaethria dido. Next base: position 239,305 of record JAKGSA010000074.1, on the reverse strand, counting down.
ATTTGAACTAAACATAATTAAAGATGAATCCCTAGAGTCCTTCAAAATCATCACGGTGGTGTTTATTTGTGAAATGTAATTTACACTCCTTGAAGTAACATGTAAAATCTCACAAAAATAAAAAAAACTAAAATTGCTATAACTTATTGTATATTAAAAATTGAAATATTTTTTAAATTTAATGTGTGTTTTTATTTTCTATATTTTTTTTTTAATTGTTAAAATTAAATTTTATTTAATAAGTACACCAACAATGGTCGTAGCAGGAGTTAGCCAGAACCTATTAGAAGTGTAGTACAGGTTTTTCAACTATAGTTCGATAGGCCATTGCGTTTGTAATCTTAAAAATATAATATTCAAAAATATTAAAAAAGTGTTAAATTATAAATAAAATAATATATACTAAATTACAGCTAGAAAGTGTCGTATAAAGCAGGGAAACTGTGTCAAACTTTGTCATTATTGCAATGCTGTAGTGACATGATGTCGCTAGTACAATGACAGAAACAAAGTTATCTTAATAACACACCCACAATCCGCTTACAAAACGTTGAAATTTGAATTCTTAACAATTAAAAAAATAATTTATGACGACTTATAGTTTAAAATGAAGAATTTTCTATGTTGTTAATTTTTACTTAAACGGATCCTCCGTTGAAAAATCTCTTCCTCTCTTATATTTTTTTTGTGTATAAAGAAAGTTTCCATAGCACTAAGAAAAACCAACCAATACTAATTTCGTATAAATAACTACCATTAAGAAGCAGGAAAGTTGCTACTTTATTTTTAAGCACTCTGTATATGTGATTTAAACTCTTGATAAGTTTTTAAAACATCATTGCTGTATTATTGACCTTAAATTTCAATCGCCCTTAACTTTGTGCAGTTACTAGCAATGAAAAATAATAGATATTAAATTTTAACTCGAAATCTACAACGTAATATATGTTTTTAGTAGTATTTGTGTCTTGTAAAAAAATGACATTTTGCTATCAATTTAAAATATATCACAGGTAACTGGGTCGTCCATAATCAACATTCATTTTGGTTTCCAATCACGTCAACGCTGGGTCTCTATGCAAAATGCAGAAAAATACTCGGTTCATTGATTTGGAAAAAACTTGATGACGTCACATCTCAACTCACCTATAAGTAATAGATATATATTGGGAGCAACTTTATTTTACTATAATACAGTTCAGTCATGCTACAATTTTACGAAATCCTGTACGTTCACGATGTTTTAGGTTGAAACTTCGTATTAAGACTACATCTAATAAGATAAATAGAGTTTTTTTTTTTTACTTAAAGAAACTTTGTCCTTACTTAAAAACAGTTAAAAGACATGTGTAATTTTCTTTGATATTGGTATGTAGCGATAAATAGAATTATTTATTTTTCATATGCTGTTTTATTTCTTTTATAGACAACAATATATAATATGGATCTCTACCTTTTTAATTTTTATGAAAGCCAAAGCAACGTTGCTACATTCGATTTATCGATGTTTTATTTATATTTGGCGAACTAAATTGTATATTTGGAGCCTCATTTAGTACAAAATTAAGGTTATGTAACACCAAGTTTCAGTTTTATATTAAGATCTTAATTAAATTAAAGATTTATCAAGTGCCATAGAAGAACGTCATTAATTTTAACCACGTTTTATCGAATACCGATCGTTGTTAACACAGAAAAATAAATAAGCAACGTTGTCTCTTTTACAAAGTATATAAAAAAAGTTTAATAAAAAATATAGCATATTACGTAATATATGTATGACAATAACTTTTTAATTAAGCCTTCGTGATACAGTTTTGGTGAGCACGGTCTTCTGTCCCTGTTCCATAATAAGACTTCAGTTTCTGCTGCTTTTCATGAAATGAAATAGAGTATATTTATTTTTTTTGCTCTACCTACTGCATAAATAATTCCAAATATATATTTTTTAGAATAATAAAATTGAATCGGTGAGTGCAGAAATAACGCAAGTCACAAAAAATCCACAAACTGAGCTTAGAAAGGGTAGATGCGTGTTGTTTTTCACCCTCCTGCAAAATTTGAAAATCCGGACTTACGTTGTTTCTGCACTCACCGATTCAATTGTATAATTGAAAAAAAAACACGCTTTAATATATTTTCTTGTTGTGGGCTCTCTAGTGAGTATATTAGGTTCATCTTATAGAAATATTACATTGTCTTCGAATCCGGACACATGTGCGAATAATCAAGGAAATCGAATGGCAAATAGTGATATAAGATTTCTTTATGTTGATTTATATAAAGGAAAATATAATACAAGCATGTCAAAAATAACGCAATAAATATAAAAGAAAATTTAATTTAATTTAATATTTTCAGGTATTTTATTTAATAACCATGCCGGATTGGACCTGGTTGTTACTGGCAGCTCTGTTCGGAGCGGTCTCCGCACTCGCCATACCACTAGCACTACTGTTATACTTCGTCCGCCCTTTTGAAAAAAAGCCACCTGTAGAAGAAGAATTCAGCATACCTATTACTTTACCGCCGGTGAGTTTTATTTTTGATACAAGATCTTGTAACTAACAAAAATTGTCGTTTTAAGTATCTAAAATAATCTTCAAATAATGGAACTATGCAGCTCTTTTAATTCAGTTCTAACTAAGCCTCTATTTACGCTATATGCTTACCAATAAGCTCTCAAATCATTATTCAATTTATTTTTTAAATAAAATATCAATAGAGATCTGTCAATATCTACTTTTTACCAATATTTTATGCTACCACACGCATAATTTCTAAGAAATATGATCTTGTACATTTCCATTATAATAATTGTACTTCAGTATTGAGTATTTCATACTCTGGGGATTATAAAGATATTGCGGTATCCGACCTAAGTGTACAGCTAAGGAAACTAGCTCTATATATTGAATTCTAGTTTTTATAGTCACTTGCTTGGTTTATGTGCACATAAAAGGGACGTAAAGGGTATAATATATTTTCTTGACTTATATTACTTGGTTTAGAGGTTAAGCGCATATATATTTTTTTAGTTCCATCGATTGACGTTCTCGTAGCGTAGGTAAGATATATCTGTATGAACGTGACTTGTGGGTTCAAATCTAAACGGGGATTATTGAATTATGCCGCCAATGATAAAAAAATCTATAAATAGTCGAGTAAATAAATCAAAGTTTGGTGTGTGCGTTAAATAACGAACGAACAGCGGACTATAGCAATTCATTACCACTTGTACTTTCGGGTTGCAGTATTGCGGATCGACTGCGGGCAATCGCGTGCAATTTGCACAGCTTTTTGCTTTGAGCCATTTTTCTTTATTGTAAATGCTATGCCTCTTTATTATGGGTTTATTTTATATATTTCGTTTAATAATTCAAGGATTAATAAGTTTCTACTATTGTTTTTGTAACATGAATCTTCTTACATATATTTTATTTCATTTATTATGTATTTATTTACCTGGCTAGAGTTATACTTATTAATTTATGGAAATGCCCTGAAAAAAGCTTGTGAAAATTGATATTTGATTTTATTATCTTTTATATAAAAGTTAAGTTCTGTCGGTACGGACATATGTCTACTATATGTATCCATTCAAATCTTAATAATTAATTTATGCTTACCAATCAATAATTTCTATAGTTAGTTTATTTACTGTACTACAGTTTAACTAGGGGCCTTGTAAAAAAATAAATGCCCGTTTCCTTAGGAACGTGTCAACATGCCAATTTGTACAAGAGTGTAGGTCAAACATCGCGAAGTGTGAGTAACATATATGGTATTAATTTTATTAATTTTTACTGCATTTTTATGAAAAATATGAACTTTCTGCACTTCTTTTCCATATAAACTAAACCTATGCCAAATTTCATGCTCCTCTATTCATAAGATTTTCATTAAAAGGGTATAAAGTTTTTCCGCGTATAATATAATATATAACGATTATAAGATTTCACCTTTATAATATATTCTAAACATATATTCTTTCAAGTTCATAAATTATTTTATGTTATGAAACTTAATATTTGCCTAACTAAAATTTTCTTTTGAACCCTGAAATAACCTTTATTTATGCCACCCTATATTTGTGATCGTAAAGTGTAAGGGAAAACGAGGGATCGTTTGATGTTTAAACAAAGGTAATCAGAATAATTACGCGTTATTTTTCAATGGTCTCTTTTTATTTTCGTAAGCAAAGTTGTCCTTCAACGGAGAAAAATATTTTTGCTCGACAATTGTATTTATAGATGCTGTTGGAAAAGCTTTTGATTTTAGCAAAACAATACCTCAGCTCGGAGTTTCCCAGTATAAATTTTATTTAATATTTTATAACGAATATCTCTAAAGTCGATTGACCTACAAACGCACTTTTAAAATAAAATTCAAACTCAATAAATGTTTTTTGAGCTTGAATTTCGGAATTAAAAAGTCTAAATTGTGCTAAAATTATGATCTCTCATTAGTGGGGTTGACCACGCAGTGGACGACAAAAGCGTCAGCCCAGAACTTAGAAACCTATATCGTAACAATAATTCTCATAGAACTAAAAATTGAGACTAATTTTCGCAACACCATTATACATGAAATGTAAAAAGAATGCATCGATCCCACACTGGAAAAGCAAATTATTCAAGGTTAAGGTTCGCGAGCATAGAACTATTTCGATTTTATTAGTCCAATCGTAAGTTTTATGATAAAAATAAAGCTTCACGTTTGTTGCCATATATGGCACCTGCTATAGCAGGTATCTGTGCCCTGCTATAGCAGGTATCTGTGCCCTCTATATGCCAACCTAGAAAGAAACTCTGTTCTGCACTTTCCACCTGAATCGTAGACATTGCGTGTGGCGTGGCTCCTACTAAAGCGTGGAAATGAAAATATTTAATAATAAGCATTCCTTCGTATGAGGATGAACCCTACAACCATCAGAGTACGGTAATTTACAGTTAGTCGATCAGCCCACTCCGCTAAAATGTCCTTTAATAATAATTAAAATAGTATTATCTTTAAATTATGTCTATACCCACTCTTTTTCAACTATAGGTAACCAAAACACGACTATTATTACAATAATTAATATTTAAATATCCCATTCTCTGATGCATCTGCAAATTTAGATGAATTCTCCCTTGTGTATGATGATTTTTCATATTCTGGTACGTTCAGTGAAGAAAATATAATGAAGATGCAAAGGCATATGGAAATTGAAAAGGCAACTATAATATTATTCAGTTATGTTTCAATAGCACTTGATGCTTATATTTAAATACATTACATGAATACATTTACTCTTAGGCAAAGGTTATTTTTAACATCTTTTATCTGAAACAGGTTTCATCTACTATAGATTTACATACAAGCTTAAATTATTTTAGTAATTTACTTTAATAATTTAAGAAAAAGTATTATAAAGATGTACATTTTAATGTAAAATATTTATTTTCACACATCTCAAGCATATAACATGATAGGCAGAGAAAACCTGAGGCTTATCGTCACTTTTCATCCTAGACAAACATTGTCTATTGATCTCTATGACTCTACATTCAGTCTAAATCAAAACATCGTGAAATTCTTCAAAATATTCCCCTGATTAGATTTCGAACCTATAAACATCGTGTGCACATTTCAATTACATTTTACAGCCTTAATAACTTATAATAACCATATAATTGATTACAGGAAATTTTAAATGAACTCACACGCGGAGCCGGCAGCACTCCCGAGGGAGCTCTCAACGCGATGCTGCAGTTTATCTTCCAGCAGAGCACTGCAGACACACGCTGGCTACGCAGGCGTATGGCTAACGAATTAGCTGAATTACTTGCTAAAACATCATCTGGGAAGATTTTTGAATCTCTTACGGTAAAGAATTTGATTGATTTTGCTTTTGCCTACGTAGAGTGAGAAGCGTCGATGTTGAAGGCGAGTTATACACAATTCAAATGGCCCTACACAGGTTCAACTCATGTTAAGCTTACATTTGGGTCGGCACGGTGAATCTAAAAAATGCTCTTTGTCATTTGTTAGTTTCTTCTCGTTTCTTCGATATGTAATTGACTAATAATGTTACGTTACAATATGTCTATAACTCATGAGTAAGCCTGATAATATAGGAAAATAAAAGTAGCGTAGCAAGATAATAATTACAAATTGATTGATTACAATATAAAATAGATATTATTTACCATACGTCTGCTGCTTATCTACGGCTGTATAATAATGACATCAAACTAGACGAATCCTTTATGAAAAAGAAAATTAGCTAATAATTATAATCTAATCGTAATAAAGAATTTATATTGTTGCATGCGTTAATGATATTAATAAATAAGAGTTTTCTTTGTGGTCACTTTAGATTATGTTATTGCAAAATTAACACAAGAAATGACAATGAGTTAAATTTTTTTTAAGTTCTTACAGTATCCCACACATAGCGGGGTAAGACACTCAAATCTCTTTTAACATTTTCGTCCACTACTTTCCGCTGAATTGAGGCATTGCGTGCTGAGTGGCGAAACTAAAGGCCTCGCTTTGCCTTGTTACCAGAGCGATAAAATGAAATTACTAAATATTATTTAATATTTTCATTTTCTGGAGTGGTAATTAAACCCAGAACCTGTTGCCTTTACAGTCGTGAGCTAGTGCCTCTGCGTCACAACAGGCCTTAGTAGGGTACCAAAAGACATTTATTCAACGTTACCCAAAGAATCAAGTATATTATTCTCATATAATATTAATTTATTAATAATTATCATATTTTGGTTAATTAACAGCTCCGATCATTGGAGGTAGGCACGGAGTTTCCTAGTATTACAAACTTACGCCTCGTGAATGGAGAACTGGAAGACGACGGTGCGAGGTTGCGCTCTCTAGACCTGAAGTGCGACCTTCAATACGACGGCAGCTTTAGAATAGAAGTCGATGCCGTCATGCTTTTAGGGAAAATAGCAAATATTTCTATAACAGGTACGTAATTAAAATAGCGATATTGATGCGTGAATCAATCCACATTTACACAAGGTATCCACATTTTACTATGGTATAGGTTGTGTTAATGATATAACTTTGAGTCTATAACCACAATTTTATTAAATGAGCACTCTTATGGAAATAAAATATAAATAACACATACAATTTTATACAAACCTCATATTATAATTAAAATTTAACAAAAAAGAAAATCAAATAAAATGGACTAAAAAGTAAAATTATTACGAATAACTCAAAAACCTATTCCAAGGATAGAGATGAAAAATCATCCAATATAAAATTATGCGGTAGCGGTAGTAATTATCCAGTATAAAATTATGCAGTAAAAGGAGGAGGAGGAGTCTAAAAATATCTATAATTAACGGTGAAATAAAAGTTTCAAAACTAATTATATCTTTTCCAGTGGAAAGTATAAGTGGCAACGTGCGTATAATGTTTCGACGCACACCCTATACTCACTGGGCACTTGCCTTCGAAGTACCTCCCCGTCTGGAACTGCGAGTGCGGGGTCGATTTCAAGGGAGGCAACTGAAGCCACGACTGGCAGCGTTGGTAGCTTCTCATATCCGTCGTGCTATAGCTCAAAGACATACTCTCCCTAATTATAAGATCAGGTAATGTACGAAAATTGTATACATCTCTTAAACACATGTAACATATTTATAACAAGTTATAATAAATTAAAAATTCTAGAAAATGTATGAAATAAAAAATAATTCACTAAAATGTTCTTTTGATGTGATTTTAAAGCTTTAAAAATATTTAATTAATAAAATTCTCTCTTGCCAAACAATTGTTATTACGTCCTTGGATGTTTTACATTGGAAAATCTTTATACAGAGATGTTAAAAACAAAAATAAGTTGTATCAACCGTAGAAAAGTTTCGACGTATGTGAATAAAACGTATGACTTAGTGGCCAGAGAGTTTGGACGGTTTCCAAAAGACGCATTCGAGTCCCGCTACGTTCAATTTTTTTTACGTTTTTTTATACTAAGTGTCTGTGTGTGTAATTTTCTCTTTAATATTGATTTTACAGGTACAAGCCGTTTTTCCCAAAGTCAGAACCAGGTAGCGCTGATGGTGAAGATGGACCCACCCCACATGGACGTCTCACAGTGCGGTTGGTGGAAGTTACACGTCTTCATTACACTGGTGTTAATGGAAGCGTGCGAGCTGCTTTAGCCGTAGACTCTCATGGATGGGTAAATAATTAAAAAATATATATGCTTTTTAATAGCTTCATTTATAAATAATGATACATTTGGCAGCAACATTATATGCTAACCTAGTAAGAAATATGTCTGATAAGGTATCACGTATTCGTCTATGCTATATTTTTGTATGCAGGTGTCGCTTCGTCGTGGTATTTTAGTCCTGGATGTAGTGCTGCCAGCGGTATGCGGGCCTCTAGGGCTAGTATGTTGTCAAGGAGTTGGTGCAGTATTAGTAGACACAGTTGTGCCAATGTCTCCCGCTTATCGAGCTGATCTGCGGCGTGATGATGTAGTGCTCGCTATTGATAATAAACCTGTTAATAATGTGGCTCAGGTATTTACAGTTGTTTATTAGAGTATTATATTTTTGAATTACCTTTCAAGTATGCTTGTTTGAGATAACACTTTATTATTTCAGGAATTAAATAATATTTGACTGTCGTCAGGTCGGTAAGCTGCTACGCAATGTAGAACGTCGTGCAGTCACAGTTCGGGTTAGAAGGGGAGGTGCTGGAGGATCCGCTCGTAGAGAGGATGAGCCAAAACGATTACGAACAAACTTCTCCTTCAGAAGAGTTTCTGAAGTCATGGAAGGAGTTCGACTGCAAGGGATGCGTACAGCTGTATCAAAGAATAATTTAACCGTATTGGATTCATTTAAACTATAGGTACTTAATTCAAACTTGTAATGGATAAAAATCTTATTCTTACATCTTTTCAGGAATCTGATTCACCTTCAAAATCACCAGAACAGCAAAATGACAACGATAGTCATACCAAACAAAAAGTTGATTCTATCCGTCAAGTACCAAAAGCGTCAGAAGTTGGACCCGCCAACTATGGATTACGCAAGCGTAGATGCTCAGTGGAAAATAAATCCTCTGACAGTTCAGCGGGAAGTACCCCACCAGCTTCAGGAGCAAGCACGCCATTACGACAAGCCACAGCTACAAATAAAACTGTAAAGCATCCAGATATACCTATCATAAGAACTGACTCATCCGAATGCAGGATAACAGAAAAGGCTGAAAATACTTTAGAAGAAGAAGAATTATTTGAAACAGGTGGACCGAGGCAGACTGAGCATGTGGAAATATGTCAAATGTTTTGGACTAAAAGTGTACAGATTAGGCCAATTATACCATTTGACGAAGAAACCGAATTTAAATTGAATGAAAATCACAAGTACCTGAATATAAACGTATGGGCAACAGTGCCCGGCGAGAAAGACGAAGTATTGTTAGGTTATTTAAATATACCATTAGCGGCATTGCTAAGCGAATGTCAAGATTCTACCGTTCCTCATCATATGAAGCGGTATCAGTTTTTACCTCCGGATGTTGATATTAAATTTAGGTGATATTTAACTTTCAATTATGTATTTTCTTACTTAAGATTACTTACACTAAATCACAAATGTTAACTTTTTGTTTTTTAGTAAAACGCATAAATTAGCGTCTCACGCTGGTTTCGAACCGTGTCTGTGTTTTGGTGATGCACTTGTCTGGTGGGAATGGGAAGATGCTGGCAGTGTTAGAACACCACGATCATCTACGCGAGGATCGGTACCGCCACGAGGACCCGCTCAGCCAGCCAGAACGGTTCATGATTTTGTCCGCACGCATTTCCATAGATCTACACAATGTGATTTCTGCAATAAAAAGGTATAGGATGGTATTTTAGTAATATTATGTCGAACAATTTCTGATTGTATTTTTAAAAAACTATACAGTATACATTTTTTTTATGTATCTATCAAAATTTACGCAGAGATTTATCTCACTAACGAAAAAGAACGTCTATTCCATAAACAACAAATTATTGTCATCTTTACGCCACGATCTCGTATAAATTGCAGACTATATTAATCCACGATTTTCGGGTAATATTATAAAAGCACTTAATAAAATTGCACTCTTCTTAGATATGGCTCAAAGACGCAATGCAGTGTCGTAACTGCGGACTGTGCTGTCATAAGAAATGTGTAACGAAATGCCAAGAGACGTCGCCTTGTGTGGCAAGGCAGGACCGTGGTAAGTAGAAAACAAAAGTAATTTACACATTCTAGAACGCGGCATAAAATACAAAAAAAGTAAAGTGTATACAAAATCAAATTTTTTCTTTTTTTTTTTTTTTAAATTCACGCTGTAACCCGCATTTAGCAGGGTAGACAGAGGGAACCTGAGAACCTAGTGTTAAGACACTCCGTTCTCTTACAACAATTTTGTTCCCCACTTTTCGCCGAATTGAGGCATTGCGTGCTGAGTGGCGGAACTCAACGCCGCGCTTTGCCTTATTACCAAACCCAGGAAAATGAAAATACTAACATTTCCTGGAGTGGGAATCGAACCCACAACCTGTCGCGTTTACAGTCGCACGCTTGTGCCTCTGCGCCACGACAGGCGCACAAAATCAAAATAATATGCTAAATATTATTACCCCTCCCTGAAATAATAGGGATTCGTTTACTTACACATAATAAATGTGGATTCAAATACTAGTCAAAAAAGTATTATTCAGTCATGTCAAATTTATTTACATTTTTGAATTCTACTATTACTTAGCTTCACGATTTATCCCAACGGGGAAGTCAGGTTTATATGAAACACAAAAAATCTATTAGGCTAGGGTGGAAAGTAACCACGGAAAAAGGCACAAAAAATATATTTTGTATATGATACACTTTTATGTCTACGAGTATGTAATATATTATATAATTTAAAATTCGTCTGAGTATATCGTACGTATGTACGTGGGATTGGCTTGTTATTTAAAATATTAATGAATTGGACTTCTTGCTCCAAAATGTGTTTTCAAATTTCATCTAAACTTATTAATATTTCCAATTTATTCCAATAATAACAAAATATTTTCTGTAATTCTTACTTTAAATATATACAAAGAACTTCAAAAAGTGTTTTTGCTAAAAGATTGATTGCCCCTAATGTACAGCAGTTCCTTAATCGTCAGACGTTGGTTAATTAGCTTGTCGACAATTTTTATCTTTTACATTATTTTAAAGTATTTTCGGCATTTTTGTGTTGCTTTTAAAAATTATAATATAATGACATATTATAAAATTTTCAACGAGCACAAAGGTTTTTCATAGTTTTAAAGTGTTAATCACAAACTTAGGAAACCAAACCATTTTTTAGAAAACATTTAAAGCACAAAGATTCCAAAAATCCATTACATTACAAATAGCATAGGAAGCGTATGACTGAATATGATTGGTTATATTTAAACTATATTCGTTCCCGCGTTCTGGTCAGACAAAGCATAGCGATAAGCCGCCATAGAACACACAATGTTACAAATTCATTTGACACTAAGAATGCAAAAAAAGACCTGAAGTGTTAAAAAACAAATGAGTTTAAAACAAATATAAAATATTGCCATATTAAATTTATAAATTGATAATTTTATTGTTCGTCTTCTGAAATCGTATCATACGTAAATTTTTATTTCTATTACACAAACATGATTAGAAACCTTTTTAAGTCTTTATTCCTTTGTTACACATAATTTTATACAAATTAGTAAGTCTTAAAGGACATGTTTAGGCCGTATTCCATTTTTAAATACCTTTGTTGACATTCCGCCAAAAGTCTTAAACGAAAGTAATGCGTACAAATGAGGCCAGTGACCTACAGATTTTCCTTGTATATTTTTATATTTCAGAATGTTTTTGAAAGTAATTAAAAGAGTTAAAGGATGTTACGATCAATAACAGTCATTTTGCTTTTTATTTTATTATGTTTCTGCTCTAATTCATCACAAATGAATATTTTTTGTATATTTTGGTTTTTTCATTAACTTGAGTCATTACTTTAGCTTCTATTAAAATTTAATAATTAAAAATATTAAAATTCTTTACAAATCTGTTTTACATTTTAACAACAATTACTTGGTTTTGAATGAGTACGTTTCCAACTTTTTGTAACGGTAGGTACTAACGGAATGTGTATAAAAAATTAATTTAATAATTTCTACGTTATTTCATACAGCAGGGTAGTCAGAGAGAATTTGATGTCGCTTGCTGCTTTCGGTACTCAACATATTGTGCGTTATGTATCGAAACTCAACAAAATACATAACAAAATACATACATATACAGAGCGTAGAAATGAAGATAATTCAAATATATTTAATTCGACGAATAAAAATCGAATCCACAACCAATCGTGTTTACAGTCAGATGCTGTCCCACTACGCCGCGATAGTCTGATAGACAAACAATTGTTTGATCTAAAAAAATCTTTCGATAAATGAAAGAACTGTTTAACCTTATTTAAAATATTACTGAAAACCAGTGGTACTGTAGAAGTAAAATATACGTTGCTTAGCAACAAAAGGTATTTATTACTTTATATAAAAAATATATGTCACCTTTGACATCATCATCCTTATCTGATTCATATGACCCAAATTTTTTGACACTGTTGGTAAAGTAAAACGTGTTCCTATGAAAGTAGGTGGACCACAAAACATATATTTAAATATATGTAATAGGGATCTCGGAATCAGGTGAGGAATAAAATCTGGAAGAATTACCCCAAGCCCATGGTAATGTGCATAATATTTATTTTATTAATTTATTACTATTATACTTTATTTGTACTACATTACATTAAACAAAAAAGTGATAACACACTAAAAATGTACGTTTATAACTTTTTTTTTATAAAAAATATTATGCTATGGGGAACCATATAAAAAGTTTGTATTACAATTATAAAAAAAATCATATTTTTCTATAATTTTCCATCACATATACATATACATGCTCTTATGCAATAACATTTGTAACAGATATAATTATTGTATTTCGAAAAGACACGAATGAAATACACCCAGATTGCGTGAACGTTACGAGCGAGATGTACGAAACGCGGAAATAGAGCCGTGGCCGCGTGTTGTATATTGTATTACTATATCAATTTGATCTAAAAACTTAAATTTCCAATTAGCGTCTATATTTGAAGCAATAATCGCAATCTAAATAAATTAACAAATTTTCTAAAATATAAATAATATTATTTTGTTAAAATTTCATTTTGATTGCTAGCCCAGACATTAGGTACATAGTTGCACATAAAAGGTTATATCCAATATCTATAACTTTTAAAACTCTTAATATAAAAAGAACTGGTGATCTATGGGTTCACCAGTATCTGTTAACTCAGTAGGAGTTCTATTATATCAAACAATGCACCTCAGTTAGCTAAGATCTTTAATAAATGTAATATTACAAAGCTATTTTCCCTGACCTTATAAAAATAGTAAAGTGGTGCCATTGTTTAAAAATCGACAAGACAGTGTCCGACTATAGACCTATATGTCTATTACCGTCGTTAAGCTAAATTTTCGAAAAAATAATGCTTAATCAGCTTTCTAATCATTTTTCAATTAATAAAATTTTTCATAATGCACTTTGGTTTTACTAGGGGCTCTACAGATCTACAGCAAATGCAGGAGTTGTGCTCCTCAAATATATTTATGTTTCTTGGAAAAAATCGCAGATTTAACATATTGCAATATTTTATGATTTGTCTAAAGCTTTTGATTGTGTAGATCACGAAACGTTATTGTTCAAACTTTGTCATTATGGAGTCCACGGCAATACTTGTAATCCCATTGCCTCGTATCTCGCCAAAAGGTTGCAGCATGTAGCTATAAGCGATGTTAAGTCGTCTGGCTGCTATTTACAGATGGGTGTGCCATAGGGATCGATTTTAGGGTTTTTTTATTTTTAACGTATATAAACGATCTCCCTTTTTTACCAAGAAATTATGCGATATTGTATTGTTTGCTGATGAATACGCCTTTAATCTTTAAAGTTGATTGTAATAAAAATAATTATGATAAAGTGAATAGTGCACTATCGCAAATTCTTCAGTGGTTTAATGCTCATAATTCAGTATTAAACGCAAAAAAAAACTTACTAAATATAAAATATATATAAAAATTTATTAAGCCCAATGTCAGGAGACATAAGCTTAAATTGAGTCTCAATAACGAAATAATTAACTTTTCTAAGTCCGCGTTATTCTTAGGAATAACTCTGGACTCAAAGCTTTAGTGGAGCACCAGTCTGTCTTCTTTTGCGAGTAGACTGAGTTCCGCTGCTAATACTGTACTTATTTTAGTTATTTTCATAGCATCTTGTCCTATAGAATATTACTCTGGGGCATTGCTGCTGATATTGAAAAAATATATGTAATTCAAAAAAAAGCAGTACGGGCTGTTTACGGCATAGGAGCTCGGGATTCTCTGCAAGAAGTTTTTGATAAAACGGGTGTTCTTACGGTTACATCACAAAATAATATTACACAATAATATTTTGTTTATACGATAAAACAATAACAATTATGTAAAGAACACTGATAGACACTATATAAACACAAATAAAAAAAATTAAAAACAAGTTATTAAGAATAGTATATTCTGTCCAAGATTACTATACAGATGTTAATGTGTGATATTAAATGCTGTTGATACTCGCTTGGGAGGCTTACCGTTGTTGTAAATTTATTGTAAATTTTTATTTGAAAAGAGCAACTGTTGAGTTTCTTGCCGGCTTTTGTCAGCAGAACTGCCTTCCGAGCCGGTAGTAGCTCCTGTTACGACTGACATTACTGACATATTTTTGTAAATTGACGATTCATAATGGCTTGTAACAGCCTGTTTGGATAAAGAAAATATTTTGATTTGATTTGATATCACCGTCATTTGAAAACAAATAATATTCATAAAAATATTTATTAAGGAATATCTATATCATTTATACCTGCAGACTGTATGACTCATTCTAAATGTGGAATACATTCGGCGGAGTGGTTGAGGAAAACGAACAGTTAATAGCTCGGTCATCAACTTTTTCTTCCATAACAAGTTTGGTTTTTATTATTTACTTGTATCACATTTTTGTTTCAATATAATATTCAAATATAAAAAAGACATAGATTTACATAGAAAATAATGGTTACTTTTTTGAAAATCCAGGAGAACAAAGGTTCTGTAGTTCTGAAATTTACATTAAAATGTTTTTATAGGTGACATCGAGATCAAAATCTGTATCATCGTAATATATATAATTTATATATTACGAATAGATTTTGTTACAATTGGACATGGCATCCTTATTAAAAAGTATCTATAACTATTTATATATGTACATACACAATACTGTTTAAGTTATTCTAAAAGAAATGAAATAAAATATAATAAATATTCAATATACAAAATCGTATCAATACCATGTGTATTGATACAGTTCCATTAATGTTATGTAATTTAATTTACAATATTAATTTCTCAACAGATCAAGCAACTGGAGCCAACTGCCCTCCTCCAGAACTCATAATGACTGAACCAGACATTATAATAGATCCTGAATCTGATGACGACGAAAAATCTGAAAGGAAGGACTCTTTAGACGTCCAAGAAGAAGGTACGTTGGAAATACAAACGCTTACAACAGCCAGTTCAGTTATGCTATTATATGAATTTTACAATCAGTTATAAATCATAACTTAAATTCTTTCAATAATAGGCTAAATAACAATCAATAGAGTTTTGTAAATTCATTCATTTTATTTTTACTAAGTAGTATGTTATGATATCATTGTACTTTATATATGTTTTAGTTGCCAACACTAGATAAATATGTTGCTAGATGTGAGATATGACTTCATGAAACTAATTATAATTGCATTTTTAATAACTTAAACATTACATGTTTGAGTAAATCTCTCTGAATGAATAAATATGCTTAAATTTACTTTTGAATACCATTTCTTTTGTACAGACGAGCTACTTGAATGCTGACGAAAGGGTTATTAACACACCCGGACTCTTCCGACACGTTCCGACACAAATACATTCAGGTTTTTCTCATCGTCAGTGTTTTGTCCCAAAGTGATATCACGAAATAATCTCAAAATCATTCGTAACTATTAAACGCCTATTTACAAATTATTTATCCTCTTAGTCATTATGCTAGTTGAATGCCTGGATCGCTCATCTTTAGATACCGTGGTTCGTCTACCGGAATGTTGATATTTTATTTTGCCAGAATTAAAACCTTATTATTTCTGTTTTAATACATGTTCCGTAAGTGTATATATGTATTATATTATATAATTTACATTTAAGATTAAACTAAAGCCTATTACTTCTTACGTACGAAGAAAATATACCCACCTACTTGAAAGCTTAGCAATGGTACCCAAACAACTTTGTAAAAAACAATAAACTCCAAAAAGCATTCCATAGAGTAGCAACTAGCATGACCTAAAATGATAGACGCTTTTGCTGGCCAATAATCTAGCAGCAAGCGAATAACCGATAAAAGACTAGCTTAAAACCAACCACTACTAGAATAGAACTTGCTTTTATTTTGCTATTAACAAA
>JAKGSA010000074.1:165688-217688 GCA_033558755.1 Philaethria dido | reverse complement strand
GACTAGCTTAAAACCAACCACTACTAGAATAGAACTTGCTTTTATTTTGCTATTAACAAATAAAACAGGTTACGAACATCAAAATTACGTACCCGTAGTTGCCTGATTTATCGAGCGCATCCAATTAAGCAACCCCACTAGTAAAATATAGAAGCCTATATACATTTTGCCCAACATCTCCTTGTGTAATTAAAAATTTTTCCAAATTCTTTATGTATGAAGAAATTTTTGTATCACAATCATAGCGAATGAACGGTCTGGTTAATTTTCAAGGATAATGACTCACATTGAGTAATTAGAAGACAATGCAACATAGCTCTTGTGTGTTATCTACAATCTTGTTGAAGTTTCGCTCACCGATGAGTTACTAGTAATTAATTAGGTTCATATACGAAAAACAACTTTATTTTATGTAAAACACGTATCAATTTGGTATGAAATCTTAGAATATAACTTTTAGAATGAATAATAAAATAGATACCAAGTTTTAGTTTTCGATAATGTAGCTTCAAAATTTAGACTCTACGTGCAATGTTCTCATAGGATATTTCACATATATTAATTAGAATTGTAATATATATGTATATATAGCAATATAGATCTAATCATAATAATAAATTAGTTCATTCACCTGTTTAGAAAGTAATCTAATTGGTCTATCGGTATCACTAAAATACTTTTACACTGTCAGGAAATAAATATTATTTTCACGATAGCAAGAAATGAGGAAATGGAAACTTGGGCACAACTAACACCAATTGGTGTTAGTACGAAAAAATAATACATATTAGGAACAGTATTTTAATGTTTTTACCTATTAAATGATTAGTATGAGAAGTAATATATATTATTTTAACATAAAGGTGGAGGTGCAATGAGTGCATTGGTAGCGGGTCTGCGACGTGCTGGCTCTGCTCATTCTCTCTGCGCCCCGAAGAGCAACTCATCCTCTCGCTCTTTGCCTCCTTCACCAAGTCACACTCCCAGGTAAACTATTAAAAACGTTATTTAAACTTATTGAAAATATGTTTAAGCTAGTTTACACGATCTTCCTATATTAAAAAATTAGATTACTTACAACTACTCGCCACTCTTCACTACCTCAATTTACTTTGAGGGTATAATTCGAATTTGTTATATATATTATAATAAAATGAGCTTCTCTACAAAAAATAGACAACTAGATATAAAACAAATTAGGTACGGTGCTTTAAAAGCGTATCATGTGTATGAACACGGTAATAGCAACATGGATACTTTAAGGTACAAAAAAATAATTTTCTCCTTCGTTAACTTTACTGGAAAAGCTAAGAAATGAAAGTAATCATTATAGAGATTAGACAAGAGTAAAAATAAACCACGTATGTTTAGGGAGCCCACATTAATTCTTAGCTTATGCATATAGATACTTGTATCAACTAACTGATATTTGAACGATAGCTTCACTCAGAGCTCTGTAACAATTAATAAAACGAATTTATAAACATGCACAGGTATTTGGCCTTAAACCAAAAAAAAATAAAAACACTAAATAAGTTTAAATATTAAAATAGTAGCAATATAAGATTTACTTAGTTCTTTCGTTCGCAGAAAATATAATTATTTAATTTGTTATGAAGCTTCCGATATATCATTGCTTAAAATATTACTTCTACTTTTAATAATTAATTTAATATGGGACGCTTTCCATGACTCTCTATGCTCATCGGTTGATGAACTATAGAATCATAAACATACACCCACATTACATATGTTTGTGCGGTGCAAGTCGGCGTATAAACAGTTGATCAAAAATATCTCTACTTATTTATTTATATGTATGTATGTACAAACAATTGTGTCACGATAGATTTGGATCATATTCCACTATACTGGAACCTATAGGTAAGGTGCGTAGCTTACGTTTCAAAAATATTATGCGTTACAGTATAAGGAAAGAAGGATAAAATAATATGTTAACAGAATTTCTGAGTAGACGTCGTAAATTTGGGCGATGCGTCAACGTTATTTCGTATTATTCTTTATAGCATATAAGTAAAGGTTTACCAATATCGATATAATAATTGCACTGAACTACGTGTGCACTTGGTATCGACTAAACAATTTATCAACAGCTATTTAATTCAACTTTAAATGTTATACAAATATGTGCAACATAATGGAAAATGGGTATGTTAAAAAAAATGGATATAATTGCCAGTTGATAGATGATGTTTATGATAGATGTCATTTGTCAAAAAAAAATAGGTGGCACTTTTTCATTGTGGAACAGAATTGTCTAAAATTAAAAAAAGGGTGATAATTAGTTTTTTCTCTACTACAGGAAACAGTCGCTAGATTCAGCCAACCCTTTCAGTGGTTGTGGTACGACATGGCTAGCTCGGGGCGGCGTGGGTGCAATGCTGCAGCCCGCGTTACGAAGTGCTCTACCACCGGACGCGCTACTTGCCGCCGCGCGCGACTCTGCTCCTGACTTGGCTTCGAAACTCAGCCCTACACAGATACATGAGATGGTCAGTAAATATATACTTTTTGCCTCTTTCTTATTATCTTCTCTTTTTATGTCTATCATATAATTAAAAGAACCATCAAATTTCCCTAAAAATATATATAAATATCGGTTTCAATATATAACCATGAAATCATTAAAAATAGCGGAACCTATTTCTTATATTATACTAGTACCTACCTAGTAATGCCTATGGCATATAACATAATTAAAATGTAATATCATTCAATAAACTGTTGAGATCTATATCGCCAGTCACTTACTCACTATACCTACCATCTCTTGATGACTAATCGAAGCAAACCAAGTTTCTCGTGGACGCTCGTGCGTTTATTATGCTCATAAAAAATATAAAACTCTTTCACCTTGTTTATAGTAACGACTTTTTCTTATTCAGATATTTACTTACATATGATTTGATAAAAAGATATTCTTTCTAAAAAAATCAAATTACATACATACATACATACATACATACATAGCTTCACGCTGTATCCCGCATATAGCAGGGTAGGCAGAGGGAATCTAGTGTTAAGACACTGCGTTCCCCACTTTCCGCCCAAAAGGCATTGCGAGCTGAGTGGCGGAACTCAAAGCCGCGCTTTGCCTTATTACCAAACCCAGGAAATGAAAATTTCCATTTCCTGGAGTGGGAATCGAACCCACAACCTGTCGCGTTTACAGTCGCATGCTTGTGCCTCTGCGCCACTACAGGCGTTAAAAATTCAAATTGTCTCACATTTATCAACACCATATCAGTAAATATTTAATTTAATTTATTACATACTCTATTTTAAAAGCCTTAATTCCGTTTTACCAGTTAAGAAATGTGACAGACAGATGATTCACCAATTATTGCAAATTTGACTCACTTGCCACCTGCTCAATTTCACCTGCGTGTGATGAAATTAGGAATATAACATTAGTTCAGATGACATTGATTATTCATAATCAATATCCTTACAAAATATAGCCGCCTCACAAAATGGCAGAATATGTATTATTATACTATCCCCTCATATTATAATATATGTAAGTGAATGTGAAAAGAAAGGGCATGACATCTACAATTCAACAAACCACGAAAATAAATCAAACCTATATACAGTCACCGGTTCAACGTATAAAGTATTCCTAGTACGTTTTAACTTTGAAATATATTAAAAGTTAAAGTTTCACGATTGACTTTGCATAAAATATTTATTATCAAAAATTATATAATATTTACTTTACTTTTTTCGGCGGAGAGCGGGGAACAGAAATCTTAAAAGAGAACGGAGTGTCTTAATACGTTCTCTGGTTCCCCATGCCTACCCTGATAAAAAATAATATTTATTCTACAGCTACAAGCAGTGCGTGAAGAGCTGTCGGCGTTAGACGCAGGCGGTGAGGAAGGCGGGGAAGGGCGGGCGTGTGCTCTCACAGCGCTGATGCTGCACTGCTGCGCGGCCGCACAGCTCGCACAGCAACGCGCCGCCGACGGCCTCAACACTTGATAACCATTAATAGATTAAATATACATATATGTTCATGTAATTATGCTGTTTTAATTGAAATCTCCTTAAATTAATATTCATGTATGTAGATTCATTCTTAACAAGTCTCGTCCGTATTTTTTTTCCTAGTCAAATGAAGTTTCCAATTATTCACTCCGTATGTAGTTTTATCTAATAAATAATCGAAGGCATTCCTGTAACTGGCATGTAAATCTACTGCTGCCGTATCCGTATATTTTATTTACGCATTGTGTTTGAAATGGTCAGAACGTATCTATTAGGTAGATTCTTTTTGGCAAAAGAAGATTATATGTTAAGGTAGTTACTTTATATTGAATTTTAAGTCTAACTATTCTTTAATAACAATGACCAAGTAATACTACGTAGTAGCAGTTACGCAGTAGAAGTTACGCATAAACAAATTTATTTGTTATTTATTATTATTCTAAAATTTCTACGGCATCGAATAAAAGCTCATAGCCTAAGAATTTGACAAACATGCCACTAAAGTATAAATGTTCATGACATTTTATTAACCACAGGAAAATAAAAATTGGCTGTAAACAAAAAAATAACAGTGAGTCATAAATCAGTTTTTGATAAAGAATGTTCCTTTATATTGATAAATGTGGGTTCAAATCTCAGGTGAGCGAAAATACTTTATTAAATATACTTTGATATTATTTCTTCTATTCCGGTAAAATTTGTGGCATTCCATAAACGAATCAGCTGGTATCATTTACATTGGAGATGATGGAGTTACTAGTACCGTTTCACTGTGAAAATCGTATTATAAGTACTTTTTGTGTATAAACAAATTTTAACTAAAAATCTAAAAATCATTACACAATTTCATATAGCAACAGTAGGTACATAATAAACACGGCGCACGGCACAAATATTTTTCACTAAATAGAAAATAATTTGAAACTAGTTGATTATCCCATATATATATTATCTAAACAAAGAAAAGTCAGAAGCGTATCCAAATAATAGACAAATATTATTAACAAACTTATCTTCCCGGGTTAAGGAACATTTTGCATTGTATTTGTACCAGATCAAAGACCCGCGCTCGTGTTGAACTGCATCGAATGTCCGTTTGGAATTGGCCGTTTTCCAAAATTTACTGAAATAGCACAAAGGATCGACCTCTATGTTTCGTTAAAAAACTTCTGCGAAATGTCAGCGGTCCCATTATGGAGGAAATTTTGGTGCGTCACTCGCACTTTAGCGTGTGCATGGTCATACTGGCTAGCATGTGAGAGATCATTATATAAAGTTATTACGTAATAATAATAATTGTTATAGTTTTAGTTTATGTGATAGGTGTACTCGTATACTCAACTTCCATACTGAGAAAAGCTAAACCAAAATAAAAACAATATAATAGGTCGCCTGATATGAATTATAATGAAAGTGGACAATGGAGTTATGTATCACAAGCTTAAGCTTATACCGTTAAATTCTTTGATTAAATTTTGTAGCCTCTTTAAATAATTATGAAAAATAATAAACTTAAGTATTAAGGTCAAGATTCTTAGATATTCAGAAATATTACTAGCAAACAAATAATTGTTAAATCATTCTAATGTAAAAAGAAATCTAATATATAAATCTAATGTGGAATCTTAATTTAAAATATATTTCTGCTTTGGTAGTGACGAAAATCAAAATGAAGAAAACAAGTGGCATACGTACGTTGTACATACATATGTATTTACGTTCTTACCTAATAAATAACCAACATGTGTCTCAAACTGGGTCGTGAAAGAAGGAAGCTACTTTCACAAATACAAGGTTAGGATTAAATATTTCAGAATTTTTACATTGTGGTATTAAGTAGTAACAGTTGAGTTATTAAAATAAATTAATAAAGATCTTTAACTATAAATATGTGTGTAATATATTTTATTTTTATGCATCTTTCACATCATGAGTAGTAAGTGAAGAAAAGGTAAGAATATACATATAGTAATTTATCATTTTTTTTGGTTACAAATAAATATCATTTGTGGGAATTGAATCCAAAATAATCGCATAAAGCATACAATCAGATCCTTCCGAACTGTTGCGCCTTGATGGCGTTACTTTATGAGCTGTACGATTTAATGCCAATTATATACAAGGGAACCGGAAAATATCTTTATTAAACATAAAAAAGTATATTGAGTGTACCATAGTTTAATGGAAATACAGTGGCACAAGTACAATTTATACGTGCCAAGCCATATATACAAAAATTAGATTTATAGTTAACAATAACCGACTAGAGTAATTACGAAGGTTGCGCATACAAATTTAGTAACGAGTTTCATTAATGGATTCTAAATATAATAAATAGTAAAACTGGTGCCTTTTATATTAATACGTAAGAATGACTTTTAATAAAGTAAATATAAATTACCTATAAAATAGTAGTAAGTAACCAATTGTCTATAACAGCGGTTTCAGTAACCAAGTAAAGTACAAAATCATTTCTTTTCGTTTTCTCTTATCTTCATTCCTTCAACAATTTTTACATGACAAACAGGACTTTATGATTGTTCCCTTGTCAGTTTTTTCTCCTAGGTAAGCCATTGTCAAGAAACGCCTAACTTTTGCTTATTATTTGGTGAGGCGTTTAAGCAAATAAATATCACTCACGAATATATATATTTCAACTGCGTCATGGTCCTTGTTTATTTTTTCATTTAAAAAAATTCAGAACATCTAATTTGTGAAAATGTACAAAAACAAATAAATCGTAACGTTAAGAGAGTATATTTTTTTAGTACAACTGCGTTTCCTTGTTTACTTTGTATATAAATACATAGATTTAGATTTAAATCGGAGCACGGGACTTGGGAATATACCTAATGTTGGCACATGTTCAAGGTTGCTGAATTTGAAATTTTGCGTCTCTGTTTGGCCAAGACATGAAAACAGTGCGTTGAACGGATGCTAAATCTACGTCAAGCTTTTCCATCTGACGCAAATAAATAATGTTTGTTATTAAACACGAATCTGCTTCAAAACAAAGAAAATTTTATTATTAATAAAACTTGTAAATTTTTATAAATAGCTTTGGGTTGCAAAAATTAAAATATTAGTAGTCAGTTCAGTCATTGTGGAAAAATTAAGTTTTCTTTGTTCACAAAAATCATATAAATTCATTGTAAATTATTCCAGAATTTATAGATTTATAGAACAAAGTAAACATTAAACATTTATTTTAATACATCCTTGAACAAAGCATTGCTTAAGAAGTAAGTTTCATAGCGTTTCTTTAACCACGATCTATGACATTCAATCAAGGTTTTTATTAATTGATTGGTTGCGTATATTTCCTTTGCTTTGTTTCTGTTTACAGTTATGTTAATAATTCACATGAGCTATGGGACCTAGGCATATCCATACCTATTTATGTAAGTACTAATAGGGACTTAGTCATGATATCAGGAAAATATATATTATAAAGTACTTCTAATATTTTCACTAAAATCGTAATTTTTTTTGTTATCTATAATTTTGATCGGACCTTTTTAGTTTGAGTTTCATACCTATACTTCTATTAAGTTATAAATCATTTATGATAAGCAAATAAATTACAATAATAGAGTTCCGCAATGAATTACGGCAATGGAAACTATTCACATGATAGCGCACAGTGAATTGGGTTGGAAACTTTTATTCGACCATCAAGCTGTACATCCTTTCACATTGAACCCACACGCAATCAAACATATGATCGATGATTAGATTAAATTAAAAATAATATTACCGATAGTAAATATTATATTTCTTAGGTGTATATGTAATGTACACAAATCGTAAACAATTTAAATAGATTCAAATAATAATTATTCATCCAAGAGGGATTACCAACCATTTATCATATGTTCTGGTTACATATGTACATAAGTTTCCACCTTATATTTTCCACGTGCTTCCGCAGGGAAAGCGCGCAGCGTCAACTGCGCAGACAGTGCGAAAGGGACGTCCGTTTGTTATTGTTGCTATCTCGCTCGCGCGTCATGCTTCTTTGTTTTGGCGACGATATAAAGGCTGGATGGGAACGGCGCTCGAATTTACAAGTGTTGCCGTTCACCCAGGCGCATTTGCGTTTCGGAGCGGTGTATTAATAAATAATTAATAATTTGTTATCGTACAACGTTTTTTGTCCGACTTTTGTGATTTTAAGCAGTGATCGCTTAAACTGAGGAGTGCAGTGTGATCAAGTGCAGTGATGAGGCCTCCCACGGACTACGATGGTGCGAGGGTACCCGCAGAGGCGGAAGAAGGTGACCCGAGAGCCCCAGCAATGATGATCTGTGCAAGATTAGCAGGAAGGGCCATCATAAGAGTTGTCGGCAGGTGTGAGGACGCACAGGAAAATAGTCAATTAGGTCAGTTTCTTCGTTCATTTTTACGTTTGTGTGGTCATAAAAAATATTTATTTATTAAGATCTTGCGTGATAATTAAATTGAAAGCTAAGTAGGTAGGTATATGTAATCTTGGTAAGATGGAAGTGAACTCAACGTTAGTCATGCATTTTACGACTTTCCTGTAACGGAACGTAAATTCAAAGTCACGGGAAAGGTTGCGAAATTGAGTAGGTAACAACTATCACGGTTAAAAATATTTAACAATTTTAGTTCAAGTATTAGAAATAGCGAAAACCATGATGAAATAGATTATTATAAAATTATAAGTTTGAGGAATAATTTAAGTTTAATTACTAAGTATCTAGTAAAATAAATTTAAAATATATTTTGTGTCAAATAAATATTTTTTTAAAGATTCTCATAGGAATGATGATGATGATGATGATGATGATTCATAGCGATGACGTATGAATATATATGTGCATATAAATAATAACAATAATAACAAAACTTGTAAGACAGTAAGTTTTCATAAACATCTTCTTTTATGCCATTACCCCATTTAATTGTTTGTTTGTGTGCACCCCAAAATCACACTTTTACAATATAAATAATCACTTTGTTCTAGTTTGTTATTAATTTGCTAATATCTTATCTTGGCAACTACGTCGTAATATATGCGGACACATTTGCGATGAAACTAACTTAGTGTTGAAGTAGGTTAGGT
Organism: Philaethria dido; assembly: GCA_033558755.1. Lineage (NCBI taxonomy): Eukaryota > Metazoa > Arthropoda > Insecta > Lepidoptera > Nymphalidae > Philaethria > Philaethria dido. The sequence goes on along the minus strand of JAKGSA010000074.1, from coordinate 208,588 downwards.
CTTCTGGGTTAAATCATTAAGCAATACTTGTCAGTGAACTGATCGTGAACGACCTTGACCCACTATCTATTATTAGTTATTACTATTCATAAAATTTATCAATATATATATACAAGCAACTCCTAACAAACGTATATAAAAATTATAATTTAAAAAAAAAACGTGACTAACAAAAGATCTAATAATATTATTATTTATTTTGTCTATATACCTACATATATGAATGCTTGTTGTTACTGAGTGACTGACAGACCATATACAGGTGAAATTAGTGGACATAGAATATTGAAATTTAGCATGTACGATCCATGGGGAGTGTGTAGGGGAGAACTAAGAGAACATTTTTCGAAATTACTACGAAAACGAGAAAAAACAGTATATTAGGTTTTATTACGCAGGATACAGCTAGTACCTACGTATGGATGAATTAGATTTTCATAATAATAAACAAATAGAACGATAATTGATAGAATGAATAATAAAGATAAAATAAAGAGTTCCCTCATATCTTTTCATTGATATAAATAAAGCGCTCTACATAAATAAAAACAATAAGGTACTTACTTAACAATAATTATTTCAACATGTATGTAATATTTTATTCTTTAGCAATAATTAATAAATTACTTCAATTAAATTAATAAAAAAGTGAAGTTGTTAGTAACGGCAAAATGAAATCGAGCCAAACAAAGTAGACATCGCAACGTTATATATAAAGTCTACCTCATATTAGTTGTATAAGTCTAGTTGTAACATATATAATAATAGGTAGTAAGTAATATATTAATGTACTTCATGAAGATATATTTTTACTATTAAATATAACTGATGTGAGAAATGTTGCAATGCGTACTTAGCTACTGTTGCATTCATTCATTTTTTATATTTGCTCCGAATGATGTAAATGTAAGGTGTTGAATTTTGTAATATTACGCTAAATTAGAATTGCAATACATCGTTGTATTATACACTCGCATGGTTCTGATTGTTTTAATTTTTTTTTTAATTTACAGTAATCTCTTGTTAATGATTGCTGGAAAAATACAATATTTAAAAAAAAATGAACATAGTATATAGACATAGAGTAAACTAACTTTTTATAAGAAATAAATATGGAATGTACAATTTTATTAATTACTAATTTATTAATATTGAGAACAATATGTCTAAGTCTTTTAAACGACATCCTACCTTTTCTACATTAGTAAACAATATATATCTCCAGATGCGATAAGATATACAATCTACTTATTCAGAACAACATCATTTTATATATTTAAAATCATATCGTCTCTATCTTTATATAAACTACAACGAAAAAAACACGTCGGTTTAAGTTTATAGTTTGTAATACCAGAGTTGTGACTAAACTATTTATGATGTGACCAAATGAACCAGAAGACCCACTGAGGAGAAAAATACGCGTTCACCTAGCAACGTGTATGTTACTTAAAACAAAAACGTGTCTGAAACACATGGTAGAGCTTATAATATTTATTTTAATAATTAAATATTTTTCTAGTGAAATATTATGATACATACTGGTTCTGCATTTTTTACCATATAAATTTTAGGCATGTCTTTCATATTTCTTCGTCCATTCCGCCCATTGTTTTTAAAAAAAGAAATTCAAAAACATAGTTCATATATTAATGATTTACAAAATTTTAAAATAAAAATACATATTTTTGGTCTTTTAAACTACTATAAAGAATTAATAGTGCCATTATACATATATTATGGTCGGCAATGTCACTTCTCTACCATAAATAAACATTAGCTAAACTACCGTCTTTACGTCATAATGACTCCTAACAACAGTTATACAACAGCTTTCCATTCGCGAAACTTTTTGTTGCTACTACAAGGAATCATTAGGAAAGTATAAAAAAATTATACTAAAGTATTTGAAATTTTTAAGTTGAGTGTTATTATAAGGGGCAGGTTCAAATCTTGTGTCATCAGTTATTTTTGACATAATAGTTTTAAAATTATTACGTCAACAAGCTGTTATTTTGTAGCCAATGCCTTTGTTTATGAGCTTTAGCTTATACGTACTTACAACCGAAGTAGTTTCTTAATTTTAGTTTAATTTACTTTAATTAATGTTACTTAAAAATAAATATTCATTCAATAGCCCCTTTTAATATAATAGATTTAACCTATGTATTTATAAGTGAATTGATATTATGACTAAGAACTTCACATTAATATAATATTTAAAAGAAACCGAAGCAAGTTTTATAGTTCTCACACAAGTATACTAAATTCTCGTCTCGAGGTCCACATCCTGGTGCGCTATTATCATTTTATTATTAAATATACCTATTTATTTGTTGTATGTAAAACTTAAAAATTTACTCAAGTTATATTTTTTTTTCTTTTCATTGTGACTATTAAGTTTACGATTTTGACCTCTATTTTAATTTGTTTCTTATGCAATAGCATAGTAGTCTACCATGTACTTTTGTGTCAGGCAGAGGAAAGTTTAAATTAAAAAAGTTATGAATAGGAATAGCGTTTTTTGGGAGTTTAATATTTAAACAGATTTAGTCCACTACGAATCAACGCGAAATACATAAAAATATATACATATAGAATTAATGACATATACGTAGATACATACCATATAACACATAATGACTTGGCATGTACTATGAATTGGGACCCGCTGTAATCCCTAATATTATGAAAGTTTATTTGGAGATTTCTGCGCAGTTGCCGTTTTGAGTGCGCGCGTGTTGACGGCCACTTTATCCGACGATTTCGCTGTGCGTGTACACGGTCAATTGATTTTTTAATCCTTGATTTTAGTGTGCCGCTTTTTTTAATTTACATATTATTAAAATTGATCTTGTACGAAATATTGTAATAGACAGCACAGTATAGAAATTAATTTCTATATAATATTGTTAAATGTACATTTCTAAGAAACTAATTTAGTGTAGGCTCTACGATACAAATAAAAATCCTTATAGCTATATGAAAACGTCAAATACTAATCGTTATATTCAATTATCCTCAGTTTAAGAATACCCATATTGACTCCCGGAAGTCCATGACATAAATACATTGAATGTTCCAACATGCGGAAGGCGTGTAGTCGCATGGATTTATTGCGTGCTTAAAACGATATCTAGTTGGCGCTTGTCTTATAGACATGTGAAGTGATGGATTTAGAACATCCTCGACCATTGTAACTTGCGCGAAGTCTTGTACAAAACGCGTTGACCTTAAAGAAACAATTTACTCCATATAAAGACAACTAAGAACTGACGGTTTGAGGTCACTGTTCGCAGTATGTATTTACTTCCTGGTTGGATTATCGCTTACATACTTAGTAATATTTTTTTCAATGTTACCTTGTAGCATAATATTAAAAATAATAACAAAATAGTAATATGTAGTTCATTATATTATGTAGACCACACTTTAATTTCTATATAATAAGCATTAAAATAGCAAATCGTCTACTTGCTGAATGCACTGTATTATTTGAATTAACAGAACTATAGAGTAGAGGACTACTAATCATGAGTCATAATATCTGCTACAGATTAAACATTCATAATTTTAGTTTAAAAACGACAAGTTACGGCTTCCAATGATGCTTTTATATTTTCGAACTGATTTTTTTAGATACAGTTGGCAGCACCCAGCGCTGTCAATAATCATGTCCATTGACAAGTGACATGCTTCATTCAGTCATCTGTCATTTGGAAAATTTGCCTACTTTGTTTAGTTATATTTTCGCATAAAAAATTAAAAATTATTAAAGAAAATGACACTGCACTTATATACGTTGACTATATTTTAATTTACTAATCTGATTTTACTACTATCTAGTAGTAAATGAAATATTGTGCAACCTTGAAGAGACAACTAGTAAATTTTAAAAATAGATCATAGAATCTTTCTGAACTACTAATACGTTAGAAGTTATTACTGTGAGACGTTAAAAATAACTAGGTGCCCGTTCCTTGCGCATCCAGATTTGTAAAGTTACATTTTCCAGTATATAATATATTGATACTTATCTACAATAATGGCTTTAGCAGTCACGCGTGTAATTTTAAGATGTGAAAATGCACAGGAATCCCAAGTATTAGGTAATGTACCAATATTAGGCATTTAATCTCGTAATATCACCACTTTTGATTTATTCAGTGGTAATTTTTTCTGTTGAACAAAAGAAAATTCTATCAATATTAGCTTATTTTCCAACAAAAGATAAACTAAAACCTGATACATAGTTGATTAGAAATTCTTATATACTAGAATAATTAATATTTTTTTTATAGTCTGATCAGAATTGCTCAGTACTTGATTAATTAAATTTTATTAGAGAGTAAACTAAACTGAGTATTATTTTTTATAGATTTGTCTGAGTGCCAACTAATGCAAGTACCTGATGCAGTGTATCACCTGATGCGACACACAGAGCTCAAGAGTTGTGATCTCAGTGGGAATGTTATCACAAAAATTCCACCCAAATTTACTGTTAAATTTAGTTTAATTACAGGTAAATTTATAACTTATTGTAAGAATATTTAGTTTGTTATAATTTGCAATCAAATAATACAAATTAATTTTATTTTGCAGACTTAAACCTATCAAACAATCAAATGGCTAAACTGCCAGATGAGCTCTGTACACTAGCATGCCTTCAACGCTTGGACATCTCCCACAACACATTTGTGGCCCTCCCCAGTATTGCTTTCCAGTGCCCCAGTCTGCACACATTATTGGCACACCACAATCAAATCATTGGTACTTGAATTCTTATTTAATTATTTGGTTAAGGTAATTTTATGTTCAATGAGTATAAAATGATGTCATATAAATGTATTTACATGGATATTATATAATATTCATATAAATACATGTTTCATGCAATAAGTACATAATTTATTTATTTTTTAACTTCACGCTGTATCCCGCATACCGCAGGGTAGGCAAAGGGAACCAGAGAAAGGCACTCCATTCTCTTTCAATAATTCTGTTCCCCACTTTTCAATTCGGCGGAAAGTACATAAAATGAAGTACTTAATTAATAATATGTTAAGTCAGAGTCAATAATCTAACTAGACATATGTTAAATATGAATATTCCCTTAATTTATGATTAGAATTTGTGTCATACTTAACATATTCAATGCATGCTGCCATGAGTTGTACTATGATAATATTAATAAAACATAAATATCTGTAATAATATATATTTCTTAATTTTACTAATGTAAAAAATAATTTTACAGAAGTGGATGTGGACAGATTAGCAAGATCTCGAGCTCTCGAATATGTAGACTTAAGTGACAACCCTATTCCACCAAGAATGCATGAAGAATTAAAGCAGTTGACTAGGCCGTCCATATCAGTATCAGAAAGACAAAAAGAAGATTGGGAAGAAGATCTCCTTATATAGAACATTTAACCATGTACAAGACTTATGATATTATATAATATCTAGGGACTAGTATAATGAGATTTTATAAAATAGTATTGCCAGATCAAAAATTTACAACTATAATGTCTAATTAATATATGTCTATTTTAATTTATGGTTGACATGGAAATAAAAAAAGTTATATTTTTACAACTGGCAAAACTATGTGATACATTTGACTGGTCCTAACTCAACTGTGATTTAGCCTTGTGCAAATAAGATTTTTTAAGATTACTTAAGCATATAGTGAATGTAGTCCAATAAAATATTGTAAGATTTTATATATGAAATATCACACTATGTGCTCAAAATTATAGTACTTAATTAACAGTTAGGTGGGCTTTTAATTATGCCCTAGTTAGTCATATTCATTTTATTCAGTATATTATAATTTGATATTTTTTCTATTATGAATATTATATGAAAAGTGAAAATATAAAATAATTAATATTTTTATATATATTTTTCTTGGATACACTTATAAAAAAAATTGATAAGTATCAATCAACTAAATGCAGTTGACTTTTTTCACTAAATACTAGTCGCTTGTAATAATTATGTTTATTGAGTTTTTTACAATCTAACACTTATTACTGGTAAGGTAAAGAAATAATTTTGATACTATAATAAAAGAAAATATATACATTATGCACAAAAATATCGCAAAATTAGATATAAGTTGGAATATATTTTAAAAATGAATACATAAAGGCAATATAGCCACTTTTTAAACAAACTGATGCTATTATAAATAATGTGTAATAAATCAAAAGTTTTTTTACATTATAAGAAAAATATTTTGTTTCTTTTAATAATAAACCTTTTAAAACATGAGGCTCTATATATAAATTAAATCTCAAAATGTGACTGATATAGTTGTCATTATATTCAGTTGTTTTATTTGAATTATAAAATGCACATTTGACTTTTATAATAAAGGCATTTAATGCTTTAAATGGAATTTTATTTCTTTTTATATTTTTATATACATTTTAAAACTTTTTATTTAAATATTATTATAATTAGACAATAAACATTTATTCAATAAAATATGTCTCCGTTTTCTTTGGCTACAATAAAGATTAGTGTAAATTAGTGTAACCTCTGTCATACATTTTCCAGCTTGATGCTTTTTACTTCATAGCAGCATAGTCAGAATCTCTATTGTCAAGGACCTTCGTCTTTCGTTCGTTCTTAACGTTTCGACCGAAATTAGAAAAGCGTATTAAGTGCCCAATACTGTACTGTATCATTAGAGCAAAAAAATGAGAATAATTTAAATATTATCATTCTCCAAGTGGATATCGAACCCAAAACTATCGTGTTAACAGCCAGATGCTGGCTCAATGTGCCGCGAGGACCTCATTTCCCATACATGTTTATTATTTTTATTTTTTACTTTTTATTTACTTCATTATGTTTATGAAATAATTACTTGCCGAGTTAATTCACTACATTTAAAATCTATCCATGCGTATGTAGTTGATTTTGTAGTCAAAACTAAACTATATCAAAATTATTTAAACTACATTTATGAATGAGTATAGATATTAACTAACATAGAACAAAACTTTTTGAAATTAAAAAAAAAACAATTAAGACAGGTGACGTTTATACTCTCTTTTATCATGTCTCTATTCAAAATCTACGAAATTTTTCACAATGACCGGACAAGAAGATGACCCAAATTTAAAAGGTTTAAGTCGATATTTTAATAGCCAAACAAATAGAGGAAGAGCTAACGTTAGTAACAAATCAAATACAATTATTAAATAGCCATAATTAATAATAAACGTATACTAATTGAATTATAGGAAGAATAACTTGTATATATATCACAAAAGCGTAAAGGAAAATCGAGTAAAAATTGAAAAAATGCTTTAAAATATGTTTACTTGCATTGTAGTGTTAATGAAGAGCATATTATTTAGCTACCCTCATCTTCGTGTGCAGGGTATACAATAAACATAATGTTACGTAAATATAAAAATCGATTTTTATTTGTTTTTATTTTCATATTGTTTCTTTTATATTTTAGGTTTCAAAAGTAACAATGGGTGGTGTTGCACTATATTACATATACCATAAATTCTTTAAATCTAAAAAGAAGAAGGTCAAAGAATAGAAGAAATGTTTGCAAAATTTCATATTTATAATATTCAGTACTTCTAAATATTAATAATAAAATATATTGTAATTTTTCATAATTAACTTAAAAGTGATTCTTACAATGCTTGGAATAGCATAATATAACTGCTTGTAAAGAAACGTATTTCATCTGTCAGTGATCAGCCGCTATCGACTTCGTTTTCCCTTGGAGGTTGTTATTACATAAGTTTCAGATTTTACATTCAGGTATATGTTTTACGTTTTGTGTTATAATTTTATGTTTGACAAATAGTTAAAATAGCATTCGTATTTAGTAATATAAATCTAATACTTAAATAAATATATAAATGATTATATTTTAGAATGGCTGGAGACTCCGTCGATGAATCCCAATTTAAGGGACTTGCCAAATACTTTAACAGCCAAACCAATAGGGGACGAGCTAATGTAAGTTTATTTTAAAATAAATTTTCTTGTTTCATACTCCTTTTTCGTGTTATTTTACATAAATTGTCTCTGCACCATTTTAAACAAGGAGTGTTCAGTTTCATATTTTCTGTTACTAATTGCCTCTTTAGAGCTTAAAAACACTAATATTAATGGAAATTAGTAGATAATAATATTTACAATTACTTGTATGTTTTTTAACATTTTTAAATGATCATTTTATTTATGAACAATTTAATTACTTTTCAGACGGCTAAAGCAACATACGCATTCTTTGGAGTCGTAATACTGTACTTTGCTCTGAAACCAAAATCAAAGTAGAACAAATTTTAATTTCTATTTTAATTTAAGTCTTTAAAAATGTCTTCAATTCCTGCTTGAGCAATTATTTAGTTGAAGTGAAAATCATGTAATATTTTTTTTATTTATGAGATAGAAGGGTAATGTAATAAATATCTGTTATGTCATAAATAATACTTTTATTTCATATCTGAACATAATGTTGCACATAGGTATATAAATTATATTTGATGGATTTTAACTTCAATCAGAAGTAATATTTAAAAAAGTTGTGTGCATCATCTTCTTTGGCTGCAAAAAATTAGATATTTAACACATAAACAAAGATCTATTTTATTATTCTTTGACACACATCTACATGTGATATTTTAGTTTTGTGCTTGCTAATTCTTGATAATATATGTAAAAATTAAAGAAAAGCACTAGCACCATAACTATAAGCATGCACAATAGATTCTATTATAATTAAAGTGCATTTACTATTACAAAACATGTTCTTTCTTTTTATACTGAACTTGAGTGTCAGACATGTCTACTATTCAAGTTCTATATTTTTCATTTCAATATATACCTTATTAGCAAAGCCTTATGTTTGTGTTGAAAAAGCATGTGAACTACATAAATATAATTAGTATTCAAATTATGATTACATAATATGACAATAATATCAAGCCTTACACATTTTTTAATATGACTAGCATTACTTTGTTCTAAAATGCACCTTCCTTTATATTTCCTATCTACCAACATACAAAAGCAGTCTCATTAACACTACTTCTAAATATTTAATGACAATATCATAAAAACAATAAAATATTACAATATAACTAAGTTGTGTAAGTTTTGATTAATTCCAGTTACATAATAATCATATTTTAACATATATTTTGTACCTACATGTTCTGATTCAATAATTATCAAATATATAGAAGTAGTATTATATTGGTGAATACAATATCACCCCTACTTCAATTATTCAAACGTTTCAATATATATCATTCTTCGTTTCCAATTACCGATAAACCAATACAACATTAGATGTTCTGGCATTTCAAATACATTTTTCTCTACATAACTGTCAGGAACAAAGATGACCAACCTATAGTTTTCCCGTAATAAGTGACTTTGTTTAAAATTACCTAAAACCTATTTTATTAAGAGTCTTAAGTGACAAGATAGAGGAAAAGTGATCTTGAAAAAGTTTTTTAGTAACAAAATTATACTTTCAAGAACATATTTAATAAAATAGTTCATTTATTTATTAAAATAAGATTAAAATGAGATTACAATAAATACTGGAATCAGGACTGTGGTCGTCCTTTTATAGTAAAGCATTTATACTGATCATTCATACATGAGAACATATACAATACAAATTATGAATATTTTTAGCAACATCCAAGCAATTATGGATGGAATGTGTATAAAAGAGAAGAGTGTAGATGTTATTTATTTCAACCTCATTGAATTAGCAGAATATAAAGCGTAAAATCATTTAAAATATGTTAGAGAAAATATGCCAAAAATATTTTACAATTGCTAAAATCTTTAATTTGCATACCACCTAATTTAATTTTTCGTGAAAAATATAATTCGAAAATCAAATATTTCCGAGTGTACAGAGTGGGTATTCCACGTGTATTGTTTAAGTGTTTACTTAGATGGATTTAGTTGGTGTACCAATTAAAGTATCAATATAGTATTCTGATTTTTGTTATTTTTATAAGTTCTTTAATAAGTTAGAGTCAAGATAATTATTATAGAGCCTCCTTTGGCCAGATTTGCATATTAATTTTTTAATGTCCTCCATATATTTTCATCCATTTTTTTTAATTGCAGTTTATTCATGAAGCAAGAATGAAAGCTTATACATAGCTATAACTATATATCAAACCAAACACTCCCCAAAACTTAAAATACTTCACATTTTTTATTTTTCTTACACATTACTAGTATAAAAATCTTAATCCTTAGCCAATTATATTTCTATTGGACTCGTATAATTTATTTTCACAACGAGATTATCCGACATTAATTTTATAATATCATTTCATTTTTACTAGATATTTTAAACATTCAACAACGCAAGCATATAAAAACATATTTTATTTCGATGTAGACGCAGTCATCGCTAGTTCTATAACGTACGTGTGCGCATATTCAGTAAAAATTATTCATTATAACACTAATTGCATAATGAAACAAATAAAGGTATACGCACATTGCCCGATATTAACTCTAAAACAAAGCAGAGTAATAAATAGTTAAGTAATAAAATAAATTTAAGTCAATACAAATTATATTATAAATATATTAAATTATTCTTGAACATAAATAAGGATTTTTATGTTAGTAAAATATTTTTTACTTCTGTCTTCTTTTAACAGCTATTGCATACAATGTGCGCATACCTCTAAACTACAATGATTAACCGTTGTCATGTTTGCATCAAATTCGAAATCGGAATTGAATTTTATTAATTTATCATTATTATGGAGATGAACAAGATGTACATCAAGCCTCAACGTCATTATAGTAGCTTTAATAACAAACTATATTTCATAGTTTATTATAATATTAGTACAATTAAAACGATTTCTGACTCATTGCTCAGTAATTTGAAATTAAAGCATAAAAAATAAATAATATCGCAGCTTCCTATGACGTAATCATCTTAATTATTGGTCTTCATATCCACATGGGGAGTCTGGCGAAGGAGTACAATGCGGGTGGTGGTGCGGAGGGCGGAGGGGCGCCGCCGTCCTCCGAGTCCGACTCCTCTGAGGAGACCCTCTCTGCTGCACTTAGAGCCACACGCGCGTACTCGTCCGTGTCAATGCTTTTGCAGAAGTGAATTGCGTATCTATGTACATAGGTCAATTTTAGTACAATTTTAATATTTTATCTATAGTGATATATTTTATATTTCACTATATCCGCGATTGAAGCAAATAATTAACACGAAAGTCTCAAATTTAAACTTAACTATGCTTGATATATTATATACCATATTCATATAGAAGTGTTTACTTAGTTTTATGTGTCCTTACCTCAGTTTTTCTCGTAAAACGGATTTGCAGGAATATCTTGGCATTTTTAAGAGGAAGAAACATGTGTAACTCTCGGGTAAGAAGTGATCCGGCGGCTGGTATTTGTCGAGCACCTAAAATTACAGCATATAACTATAAAATAGGCATTTAAACTATTGAGTTTAAAAGCGTATTTTAAAAAATATTATTTTTTTATATATAAAACAATATTTCTGTAATTCTATATTTTTTTTATTACATACATTTTCATGACGTCAAGACTTGTTTGCATTGTTATATATGTGTCGATTACTTTTAGATCTCAATTGACATGATACTAGAAACACAAGAAATAATATTTACTCAAGGTACATTTTAACACGAATCTTCGGTTTATATCCTACATTTCGGTATGTAATAATCAAAGACCGGGAAAAATTTTAGTTAGAAAAAAAATAAAATTATAAGTTTTTAAATATCAAAAAGAAAATCAATAATTCGTTTACCTGCAATACAAAGTCCCTCTGTCTCGGATCCTGAGGAGCGCGTGGCAGCCGCGTGCGTCCCCACACAAAGCGCAGGAACAACGCACGCTCGCTGCCCGACAGCTCCTCCATCACCTCCCAGAACCACTGCACTAGAGGCGCGTTGGGTTCTATACCTAATTTGTATTAACATAGAAAAGTTTAAATAGTTTATATGGATTAAGAAATGGAATTTTTTTTTGTAACATAAGAAGACTAGTCCGCGTAGGTAAGATTTATTTTAATACAAATAAATATAAGAACAGAGGTTATTGACACTAGGTTCTCTCTGGCTACTCTGCCATGCGGGATAAAACGTAAAAATATATTTTTTTTAAATATAAAAAACATGTTTTTAAAATAAATAATAATAAATATAAAGAAATAATGTTTTTTACTACAGTAAGCTAATCTTGAGATAATCTAGAGTAAAGACACTGTTCTTCATTTTCAAATATACTCAAATATCTCATATTTTTTAGTACGTAGTCCATCTAAACAATACAATCCTCCTAGAAGAAAAAATAAACAATACTTCTTATTTTTCAAATTAATATTATTTTCTAATATACTATACCTTTATAAGTAGCAGAGGCTCGTAAAGTATGCACGGGTATGTCCGGAGAGCCGCACACCAAAGTTTCCAGTTCCGCCGCATTGAACAACGCAAGCAGCGGCGCGGGTATCACGCGGGACATGCCGTCCCTTACCGCTTTCACTTGTTCGTCGAATTCGTGCAGTCTGAACAAATTTCAATTATAAGATCATTAACTTATTTACAAAATATGCAATAAAAATAAGAGAAAATTGTGTTGTCCTTTTTATTAAACCTTTTTTTCAGCTTCGCTTTTTCCCTCATAACAAGGTAAAGCAGAAAGAACCAAATGTGTCAAAACACTCCGTTATCCACTTACCGCCTGAATTTGAGGTTTTGCGTGTTGATTATAAATTTTTTTTAACTTCACGCAGTATCCCGCATATAACAGGGTAGGCAGAGGGAATCCGAGAACCTAGTGTTAAGGCACTCCGTTCCCTTTCAACAAATCCGTTCCTTACTTTCCGCCAGATTGAGGCATTGCGTGTTGAGTGGCAGAACTCAACGCCGTGCTTTGCCTTGTTACCAAACCCAGAAAATGAAAATACTTCATTTCCTGGAGTGGGAATCGAAGCCACAACCTGTCGCTTTACAGTCGCACACTTGTGCCTCTGCGCCACGACAGGCGTTATAATTAATATTATTCTATAATATTGGGGACTAAGTAGGATGACGGACCCTGGTTAAATGCCAAGTTAAAGAAGAATTACAAAGTCATATAAAATATAACACATTTGTACAACATAGTGGTTATAGAACATTACCTGTAGTGAAGAGCCAACTGTACATATTCATCTTTATTGTCGGGCGTCACTCTTTTGTGTCTTGTTGAAAGCGGAACTTCGTGTCCAGCCGCGGATGGTATTGAAAATGGTAGCTCCAAATTTTGTAATTCCTAAAAAAAATAGTAAAATAACAATGACTGTTAAAGAAATAACCTAAACCACCAGCAACGAAAAAATAACATACATAAAATAGAAACATCATCAATTTTTTTTTTACTATAACTCAAGCCTAGTACAGTATTGGGTTTCGCCATGAATGTATTACAATATTTAAACGAAAGAAAAAACCGAATAATTTAATAATTACTAGATTTCTTCTAAAAATTGAAATAACTATTACCTTATTATGTGGAGTCATATCTCGTATACACAATAACGCAGGTAGAAAGTCCTTATCCACTTCTGCTAAGTCCTGCGGCCGGAGCGGTTGTCCTGCCACCTGCCTCCACACACCCTCTGCTAGGGATAGCGACAATGGTGATCCAGTTCTGATGGCTATACCCATTAGCACACCTAGGAAAATATAAAAGTGTGATATTTATACCTAGATATTGCTAAGAGATATTAATTTTTGTGTATATTATAACTAATTATTAGGCTTTTGGAGTTTATAGCTCTATACAGATATTATCCAATAGCGTTATGTAAATCTTAACTATGAATTAAATTTCAACATAGGTATTGTATTAGCATAAAAAAAATATGGCTTATATGTACTTCGGTGCACATATCGATTAAATCCAAAAACAAAGTTGAGACGTGAAGTAATTACTGTAGAATGCATAAATGTAGATATAGGCTTTCATCAACGATGTACAAAAATTAAAAAGTAGAATAGTCGAAAATAGGTTAATTTAAGTGACGTGTGGAATTCATTATATTTATGCACTGAATGGCTCATATATTTTACAAAATCAAACAGTCACCTAAAAATCTAAAACAATTGAGATGAAGCGGCGTATTAGCAGTAGGGTTGAGTAGAAAAGCGTCTCGTGACGCGCCGGCGTCGCCACGTCCGTTGGGCGTCGCCATGAGCAGCGGCAACGACCCGTTCTGCAACTCCTCGCACATTTCCGCTATGCTCTCACTGTAGCCTCCGCCGCAATCATCTACGCTCTCGCCTGTATTTAATGTATATTTTATGTTTAGTATATTATTTACAGAATTATAAAATAAACACATTTTATTAATAACAATGATGGAAAAATTTGAAAAGCAGCGTAGAATGGGCCGTCCGTAGTACACATTTCGCACCTTTACTTTATTTTTAATTATACTGACCTATTTAAAAATATCATTTTTTTGGGAAACGTCAATATAGATTTGTACATTTAAGATTATTGAAAAGAAATGTTTTTTTTTTTCAATTATATTTCAATTTATATTCTTGTTTTAATCAAAGTCGATATAGATCGTTGTTTTAAGTTGTTTCGTGGTAAAAAATCAAAATCATGTCTTTTTGGATTAGGTCCCTATAATTTTAAAGGTGTGATTTCTATTATAACAATAAAAAATAAAATATAATATATAAAATTAATCAGAATCTTTTTGCAAATACTAAATTAAATAAGACATAATTTAGTCAAGTTTTGATAGCTCTCCATGTCTTTTTAAAAGGAAATCAAATTTATTATTTTAAGATTTTTTGTACAAACTAAGACGGAATGCCAAATATGAAGTTTTTATGATAATATTACGTTATGATTTTTGACTTGTTTAAATAATTATAAGACAAGAAACAAAAGCTGACCTATAAACTTGACCTTCCACACCCTGTGCGGCAGCGCGAGCGCGTCCTGCGTGAGCGCGGGCAGGCGCGCCACCATCTGCCCGAACACGGAGCGCATGCCGTGTTTTTTTTTTAAAGTATACAGTTACTGAGTACTTCATATCTTAGAGGGTTTGAAGGTATTATCTGACTATTATTTCGTTTTTATCTTTAATATATTTTATTTTCCTATTACTTAAAAGGTACCTTAATTTTTTTGGTTTGATAATTTATATAATCCCATTAGGACTATTAGACTTCTTCTAAAAGTCATATTTTGCTCAGTAATAATAACTATAAAGAAAACAAGCACATTTAACGAAAAAAAAAGGATAATCGTGAATTATATACACAGATTAAAATGAATAAATAAAATGAAATAGTCTCTTACCTTTCTAAAAGCACCTTCCTTGAGGCTATAAAACAGCAGACTTCGTAGTTGGTCCAAAGGCTCATCAAGAATGAGAAGTGGTAAGTTGGGGCAGACTAATTCCGAAAATTGATGTAATAATACCTATAAATATAAGATGCATATTAATATTCACAAACAAAATTGTAAAATTTTAAACATAAACAACTTTATCATCATATTCATAATTTTCAACGATTTATCCCGCATAGCAAAGAGAACCTATATTGTTTTCTTAAGAAATAAATAAATAAATAAATATTTATTTTTTTATTTCTCAAGAAAACAACAGCATTTGACTATTAATAAACATAAAAGTTTTACAAAAAACAAAGCCAATAACGGTTTTCCATTAACCAATAATTTATAAGTACAGAGCTGAACATCAAAAATAAACTACACTTACCAATCTATTGCATATAAGGTTCTGTGGTAGATCTCTGAGCAGATGACACTCAAGGGGCGGTGGCGGTGGAGGCCGCGGTGCTCGTTGCGCCTCTACACAAAGTGCGACCGTATGCGCACTACCGCACGCTACTCGCGTTACGCGTTTACCCTAAAAAAATATTATTATTAGCTTACCTATGTGAGTGACGAAAATTACAATTTTCGAAAGAAGGGCAAAGGAACTACGCAAATATTACAAATTATAAAATGGTGGTATTTTAGAAATAATTACAAAATTGTCACTAAAGCATCACTTTTTTCATCACTGCTTTATTCTGCATAGCAGAGATAGAGAGAACCACGTATCAAAATAGTATTTTCGGTTGTCTTATAAATATTGGACATAAAATATATATTAAAAGATACCAGCACTTGTTAATCATTAAATTTTAATTTGAAAAAAAAAACATACCTGTAACGCCATAAGAAGCCTCGGCCTCTGCGCCGCTAGTGTAGTGCCATCACCTAATTGACCTTCATCATTATCACCCCACGTGTACACTTCACCTGTGTCTGTACAGGCGACACAGTGTAAACTACCTACAATCAAACATAATTAAAATTACAATAATCATATTTTACAATTACACTATAAAAATATAAACCATATTTAGAATACCCAATGAATGAGAACATTGTAAGTAGTCAAAATACTAAGTTTTACACTTTCTGCCAGAAATCGAGATATTGAGTGTTGATTGGCGGAATTCATTGCCACATTTTTTCTTATAAGAGTGAAGAATTTTAAATTAATAAGATTTAGAAAAGAAATACAAAAAGTAAACTAACCTGTTGCAATAGACACTATCATTTTACCCTGCATTCCAGTTACTCTCATTGGTCGCCTCACATGTTCATAGCTACCGTGACCCAACCTATGATAATCACCTTTACCCCTAAAAAATATACATCATACTATATATGGAATTATATATCAAATTATTGGATAAAAGTAGTTATTATTATTTACTAAGAAAATACTAGAAATAAAAATATTAATGTATCAAAATTTTCCTTTTCCTTCTATTTCTTGATATTCCATCCAAACACTAAAACTTGTTTCGTTGACTAAGTCACTAAAACGTTAATTAAATAAATAGAAAGTATTCATTTACTAGCATAACTCGAAAATATAAATTGATTAAAATATAAAATATTTATTTACCATGTATAAACACTACCGCATTGACACAATGCTACCGAAAACTGAGATCCACATTCCACTTTTATAACTCGTAGACCTTTTAAGCAATCTATTCTCATGGGTAGTTTACATCCTTCCGAACCTCCACGTCCTGTGAGTAAAATATGTAATTACTTTCCAAATGCATATGAGCCGTTGATTTTGAAAGTGAGACAACACCATTTTATGTTATTGCTTTTTTTGATTAAAAACATAAAATTATGTTAATTTGTAATAAGATTCAGCTTTAATTATTATTTTTTCACAAAATGCAGTTGTCTCACTTTCAAAATCAACAGCTCATATATTGATACCAGGCAGACAGGCAAGACAGACATTCTGAAGATTAAGTTTTTGAGACTTAAGATTAAGCTTTGTAAATGTGGTATTTGTAAGCCCTTTGTTTTATCTAAAAGTATTCAATTTCTTCAAATTTATGCTTTAGTGATTTGTACCACCGGTTGGTGGTACAAATCAAGCAATATATAAGGTATAAATAAAGCAATCCTAATGCCTATTAATATTTAACAGAATCGTAAATGCAATTTGACTTATCAACCTATTCAAGCATGATGTGGATATATACAAAATGTAATACATATATTTTTATCCTAGTGAAGCATAAGAATAAATATAATAGTAATTTACCCAATTTCCCATAGTCACCATCGCCCCAAGACCATACGTTGTCATCGTCAGTGATACACAAAGTCTGGGCGTCACCAGAACCACATGCTACGTCTATTACTCTGTAAGATGATAGCGCTTCCACCTAATAAAAACAAATGAATAATTACAAATTATTTAATAAAATTTTAGGAATTTTGAACAGTTCTCTTAGCAATTTAGATCACCTTCAAGAGGATTAGGAGATTATTGGCATAGAAACCAACTGAGTAACAATAAACAATCGGATCTGATCATAAGCCATACAAATTATTATTTTTTAAAACATCCCTAAGAAAGTGAAAAGATTTGCCTAAGTTTATCTTATCAGAGATTTCAACACTTGGCACATTCATTTGTGAAAATGAAAACCCAAAACCATACATAATATATACACCATAAAAGTGAACATACCAGTTTAGGCAACAGTTGATCTTCAGAATCGCCATGCCCCAGCCTTCCATACCTGCCTTTGCCCCACGTGTAGATGCGTCCGCGCGCGGTGAGGCAGGCGGAGTGCGCGCCGCCGCACGCTATCGCTACCACTTCTAGGCCGGATAGTGCTGTTATCAGTTTAGGACGGTCGTAGCTCCTGTCATGACATATCTTTAAAATTAATATAGAAGAAATGAAAATAGAATCAACAAATATACAAGTAGCGTAAAATTGTAACATTTAAAATTGAAAAACAAAGAATGAACTAAGATAGTTATAATATCTCATGTTCTACCAAGTTTAAAATACAAAATATGCATAAAGATAAATTTGTTATTAAAAAAATTTGAAAACTCAAAATAATCTACGTACAAAAAAGTTACCACTGTTAAAAACAATAGCGTAAATAAAAATGTGATGTCATAAATAAATTAATGTCATCCTTATTCCTGCCTACCAAATATGTATAAATTGTTGATAAAGGTTTACTTACACTCTGTTACCATGACCCAGTTTACCATCTTCGCCTTCACCCCAGCTGTACACTTCACCATCAGCAGACAATGCGAGACAATGTTTCCCACCAGAATTACAGGCAACCTGGGTATAAAATCAAAGAAGTTTTTTGTAACATATTATATTCTAGGTCAAAGTGCAATATAAATAAAATATTACAAACTTAGATAAAATGAAGTTAAAATATAAAAGGGAAAAAGTTTGATAAAATAAAATACTACATCATTTAGTGTGAGGCGTACTTCCGTAATTAAATTCAGCAAAATCGTTTTTTTTTTAATTCGCCTGGTGGGTGTAATAATATATAAATAATTTCTTAAGAAACCATTATTAAACTGTTAAAAAATTACAAAATTTCTCACCTTAGTAATAAATACATGTTGGATGGATGCTAATAGCGTTGGTTGTGCGACAGAATCTATACCGCCTATACCTAAACGTCCACCAGCGCCATAACCTTTAAATCATAAATTGTCATAAATTATTTTATCTGTATTTTTTATTAATTTATAATTTAATAAAAAAATATTTAAGCAACTCCAATTATGACTTTCCAACCATTTAAAACATATTTGGTATGGTGTACCAAAACCCAAAGACGCGCTTTTTCTGGCTAGATCAGGAATATGAAATAATTAAAATATTAAATGAAACTATTTTAACCGAATTAAACGCGTATATTTTAGTACTCGGAAGTACATTTTTGGAAACCTGACGTTTTGAACACTTTACAAAAGTCCGTGGTCACAGGAAGACGGGGACGTAGGTAGTCTACCTGTCCTGAACACAGACTACTGTTTACAGTTTAATTGGCAAGAACCATATATAGTTATATAGTTTAATTGGCGAATTCCAGTAGAGTTAAAACATGACTACATTTATATTCTTTATTACAATAACTAACTCACCAGTCGCATAAACCTTTCCATCAGGCGTCACAGCAAACAAAGTCTGTTCGCCTCCTACAATCAACACTGGGTTTAAAGCTGCTAAGGCGACACAAGGCGCCGGGTTTCGTACTTTAGCGCCCTCTACGCCGCCCAGTTGCCCTCTGTGATTGTGTCCCCAGCCGTATACTGAACAAGCCTGCGTTGTGCTTATCCACCAACCACACCAATCTTCAGGTCGCCTAAGAATTTTTATGGTTATAAAACTATTGTAATTTTTCGCATAAGTATATTTTAAATGAACTATATTTTAAACTAAAGGTAAGGTTAATGTTACTTTTGGACTGAATGCCTTCTAGAAGGAACAAATGTGTAACTTAGCTTCCCGGTCTTTTCCACATAGTCTGTCAAGACACTCCATTTTGTAATTTAAATATTATCATTGAAATGTAAATAATTTTATTATAATTAATCCCCCGAGTGAGAATAGAATCTACAACCAATCGGATTTACAGTCAAAGCTGTACCACTGCGCCACGATGGCCTCTAATATAGATTTAACTTATACTTTACTCACTTATTCACCCAATGCAACAACTGTTCATCATGTTGCCTAGTGAACTTAGTGTTATCTTCCCACGAATTCACTTCCGTAGCGTCTTCCGCGTTGTACACTCCCAAGTCTGCCAACCTCTTCCTGACATCGGACAGGAAGGGCACGGGTAGCGGCGTCCTGCGTATGAGCGCGTCGGCGGCGCGCATGCACAGGCAGTAGCGCTTGAACCACGCCCACCGCGCCGCTTCAGTACCGGTGCAGACGCGTGAATCCACACGCAGACCGCACGCTAGCCATGCTAACTCCTATTGAATTACGTGTACGGATTTTATTTAAATTGTTAATGTTTTTACTATATTTTTTTGGGAGTTTTGACGATTTCAGATATGTAATAACGATTAGTAATTAATTTTTAGAATAGGTCTTAGTTATACTAGATTTACGTTTCTTACGTAGCGGGGTAAATCATGTGAAGTTATAATATAGCGGCAGAAAGAGAAGTATACATTTATCTTCTTATCTTTATACCAGTTATGTGTAATATATGTCATGTCCAGTCAGTGGACAAAACAATTTATTAAGATAATTTAAAATTACAAATAATTGTAATATTACCTTTTTTGGACTTCACACTTAATTCCGCATAATAGGGTAGACAGAAAGAATATAAAATTATTCTTAGCTTTCCGCCTAAATTCGAGACAGTATGTTGAGTGGAATTCAACGCCGCGTTTTTTAATATGATCTCAACTAAGTGTAGTGTCACCTTAAGATAATGCGTATGCAGTAGATGCGTGCCGGTGCGCAGCGCGGACTCCTCGTGCTCGTACTGCGCGTGCAACAGCTGCGGCAACGCGTGCAGCGCGGCGGGGGGCGCCACGCCGTCGCGCGACGCGCCCATACCGCCCGCGCCCCCCGCGCCGCCGCACACCACGCCGCGCAGGCGACGCACGCACCACACGCGACCGCGCCACGCTGTCGTTCAAGTTGTTTATTTGACATTCTGATTAAATTCTTTTTTTGATACGTATAATACTTATTATTAAAAATAACGCCTAATCTACTTAACGCCTGTCGTGGCGCAGAGGCATAAGGTTATGAGTTCGATTCTCAATCCAGAAAATGTAAAATTTAGTATTTTCATTTCTTGGACTTGGCAACAAGGCAAAGCGCGGCGTTGAGTTCTGCCACTCAACACGCAATGCCTCAATTCGGCGGAAAGTGGGGAACGGAATTGTTGGAAGAGAATGGAGTGTCTTAACATTAGGTTCTCTGGTTCCTTCTGCCTACCCCGCTACAAGCGGGATATAGCGTGAAGTTAAAAAAAATAAAAACTATATATAATTACACTTAAAATGTTACAGTGTACATAAATAACATGTAAAAATAGTATCAAGGGATACTAATGCATATGATGTTTAAAATATCTTAAAACTTTACAATTAATTCTTTACTTTCACGCCTTATCCTACATAGCAGTAGTCTGAGAGAACTGAATGTTAAGACACTTCGTTCACTGCTTTTTGCCCGATTTCGAGATATTGGCCGCTGAATAGGGAGGCACTCAACGATGGGTTTTGTTTTGTATTATTTTTATTTCTGCTGAAATTTCATTTAAAAAAAACAACTTTTAACTTAATAGCATCTATTGACTTACACAAGGTAGGCATTTGTGCACATATAGCTAACGCCTGTGCCAGTCTTGGTGCGAGCTGATGATCATTCGATATTGCAGTCAACAAGGGCCCGTCTAATAACCGCCATGCTAGCTCCACTGACGGACACGATAACACATATCTGTCTGTGCCATTTTCCTAAAAACAACAATAATATTAATTGATCGGTATTAAAGTGTGATAATAATAAAAAGTAAAACTAAAGATATGTTTTATATTATAATAACAAAATATTATGCCATGCATATTAATGTACTCAGGTTCCTGAAAATAATGAACAGTAAAAAAAGGTTATAATCGTGACTGCTGTTATGTTTATTAATATTTAGGCACTGTAAACACAATTCCAAACATCTAACACGCTTTTGATTAGAGTTTAATAATACAAAAATACGCAAAATAATATAGTCAATAAATAGAACTCCACATACCATGTTAGAATGAGACGGAAGAATAGGATGAACTGTAAAACGCCATCCCCAACCATTAACAGAACCATCGCTAGTAAACCTCCAGCGTAATTCATCACCTGCACGAGAAGTTTTTTTTTTAAAACACTATATAAAAGCAGAAATATGTTTCATTTATATGTGGCACAGGAGATGTGATTGATTGAGACGTTCGTAATTTCAAATGCCACATATAATTTTTTCTGTGAGTGAGTGTGTGTGTTTTTCAAGTCTACATCTAATACAAAGGGTTATTGAAATATTTTATAATTACATAAATTATTTATCACTAAAAACAAAATCTGTTTACATCAAATTATTCATTGGATTACTTATAAGTTAAAATAATACCAGAATCTGTTAAGAATAATATATAACATACCATTCACAACTATTTCCTGCGCCCAATCAGAAGGCTCTCTTCCAGAGCGTGTCGCTAACACTCTGCCAGCGCTGTCCGATATTGTAAGAGGGTCATTCCTCCTTTCTGTAGAACATCCCTGCTCGAAAGTCACTCGGAGAGACGATGCACCAGGAATTTTAACTACGCCTGAGATATTTTGCAATGTGTTAGATAATCAACGATACCTTCCGACATATAGAAAAGCTTGCTAATAAACTACATGTTTACAAGATCATTATCATAATCAATAATTATATTAATTTTGTTCATGTAAGCAAATTTTCATTATTGTAGATTTATATTATTCATTTTTAAGATTACACAAAAATAAGAATGATTGTATAATAATTTTCATAATGAAATTTATGACATTTTTTTGAAAATAATTTTAATTACTCTCTACCTGATATATCAGTATCATCTGCATACGGATGCGGACTGTCCACAGTAACTGGGTGCGGAGGAGCTCTGTTTCCGCCCGCGGCGGCTTCTTCTAGCTCACATACACATACTTCTACCACCATATCTGCGACCGCTGGTTTACTTGCGCATAGAGCTATAAAAATATAGTTATTATACATACATACATAACTTCACGCTGTATCTTGAATATAGCAGGGTAGGCAGAAGGAACCTAGTGTTAAGACACTCCGTTCCCCACTTTCCGCCAAATTGAGGCAATGCGTTCTGTGCGGCGGAACTCAACGCCGCGCTTTGCCTTGTTAGCAAACCCAGGAAATGAAAACTTCCATTTCCATGCCATTTCATAAGTTATTATTAATAAATTATAAGAACAGGTGAACAATAATAAGAATACATGAGAATTAAGAGAAATTATAATGTTTTTAAAGCATACATTTAATAGAAATAATATATTAGGAAACCTATTGCCCTCTTATGTTTTTATTTACTCATCCTTGGTTCCATACCTATATAATCGCTAAGTAAAGCTACAAAGGATATTTTGCTCATTGAATTTCTATTAGGCGGTTGTGATTGATGCGTCTTTTCGTTCTAATCTCATAGGTATATTTTTTTATACACACTTCTGAATTATAATCCTTAAGTATTTAGCTTAATTATAAAATATAAATAATATTTTACCCATTAGTACGTCTGTAATGACTTTTACAGCATTACTAGAATCTGGGACTCTGCCAGCCGCTGCGAGCTTTAGTAAATCCACTAAGGCGCGAGCATCGGATTCACCCAATTGCGAAGTGAAGTCATCTAACGCCAACTAAAGTTGAAACAAAGTTTACTTGGATCATATCCTACACTATTTCATTTTTATATAAATCTTTTTAGAGTATATATAATATGTATGAAAATACAGTCATATATATGTCACGGAAGCCGAATCCAAAAGATTAGTGACATAATCACCAGCTTCGGACGCCATGGTCAGTGCGTTCCACTGGTACAAGCACATGATGGTATGTGTAACATTTATTTTATTTATTTGATGGATTTTTTATGCATTATTTTAAAAAAATATTCGCATTCTGCACTTCTTGTCTATATAAACTATAAGTGTGCCAAGATTCACGCGCCTCCGTCAGCATAATTTTTGTAAAAAGGGGTACAATGTCTTTGCTCCACATAATGATTTACAGATTAAATAATAAAATTAAAAAAATATTAATACAAGGAAATTATATCTAACTACTCTAGATAATTAAATTAAAAGTAATATAGTTAATATAATTTACTTTGGGTGCCTCAGCTTGTTGCACGGTCATAGTGGCCGCCGCCACCGACACCGCGCTCGACGACATCACAGCTGAGTGCCGTGATGATATCGACCCGCTCAGCGGACTGCTTGCCCCGCTCTGTTATATAAATAATACAATAGATTAACCTAATTTATGATGTAAAGAGCTTCATTTTGTATATTATATTAAATAATTAAAGTATGCTCAGTAGTAGCTATGCGTCTATTAAATTCTACAGTATGTAAAATATAAAAGATATGTATGTATGTATGTGTCCTAATTGTAGCAAAAAATTTGCATTCGTTGTAATATAATCTATGTGTTTATATTGATTAAAATTTATGTTTTAGTTAGAACATCTGTATGCATTTCTAATCATTCTTAATCAAGTATCATAGTATGTTTCATTTTACTTTAGACTTTCATACAAAATTCTAAAATACACTTACACCGATTACGAGCACTTTTAAATCAGAAGTATCATTTTTTTTCATATGTGTATAGTTGTATGTATGTATGTTATATTATATTTATTATGTTTACATATTTATATGTTATGGATGTCTTTTTTATTACTATTTGTTTTTTTGTGTACTTTAATCCCGCCAGTTACATACTTATCCACTTACCACAGGTTGACTGGAAGAGATTTCTTTGAGAGATCTGTCCATCTTTGTAAACCAAATAATTCAATTTACTTTTTCCAATGTATTTTTTTGAGTGCAATACAGAATATAATATATAATATTAACTACCGATCTGCTGCATGTTCTTTTTTTTTTTCTAACTTACACGCTGTAACCCGCATATAACAGGGTAGACAGAGGGAACCTGAGAACCTAGTGTTAAGACACTCCGTTCTCTTACAACAATTTTGTTCCCCACTTTCCGCCGAATTGAGGCATTGCGTGCTGAGTGGCGGAACCCAACGGCGCGCTTTGTCTTATTACCAAACCCAGGAAATGAAAATACTAGCATTTCCTGGAGTGGGAATCGAACTCACAACCTGTCGTGTTTACAGTCGCACGCTTGTGCCTCTGCGCCACGACAGGCGTTTAATGCATGCATTTCTGCATGGTCTTAATATTATAAAATAATATAGAATTACAGGTAAAGTGGCTCTATCAGCGGGAGCCTCCCCGCCTCCCGTGCGCGCGTCGGCTTCCACGTCGTCGTCCTCCGAGTCCATGCCGACGACCACCGGCGGCGCTGTGGAGCACGCCTCGTGCGCTCGCAACGCTTCCACGAGGAGGGTACGCGCCTGTTATATACTCATTGTTAATTATATATGTAAAACATCTATGGATACTATACAAAGTATGTATGAAGTGGGTAATGACAGCGGATGTGAAGAGAGAAGTAAGCAAGGACTATGGTTTGGCATTTCGTTTTATCTAACCCCTGTTGAAGGATAGAATATAAGAATATAATATAGTTGTGCTACTAAGTATTCTTTTCAAAAACAAGTTTTAAGTAAGAAGCATATATCCCACCTATTAAATTATATAGACATAAATGTCCTCAAATAACGTCATGACAGAGTTGTATGATTTCACGGAATAATTTCAATCTCTCTCAGAGTACGAATAAAAAATAGAGAAGGAATTGACATATCACTAGTTTATCCCACAATAACTAGATGATACGTAAAAGTAAAAAGAAATACCTGTGTAATATGCAATGCTAAAAGTATAAGAGATAATGCATGTTGCACAGCCACAGGCGGCTCCAGCGCTAATGCAGACGCGGCTAACGACGGCCGTTGACCTTGCGGCTCATCTACTGCTGCTTCATCAGAGTAGAGACCTGTTCAAATACAAATATAAAACTAAATTAGTTAATATATCTTGATATATTAATAATAAATATGTAAAATGTGTTTTTAGTTTTGATATGAGCTATATTCGGTTTAAAAATATTTTTTTCTAATACTAATAACAATTCTTGTGTCATCGGATAAGCATTATTGAGCGCTATGATTTTGGGTATAAATTCGATTAAATAATAAATGATTATTGTGATTTCTTTTTTATATCATTTATTTTGTCTTATAAATCATAATAGCGGCGGGCTTTTTTTTATCCAAAAAAAAATTAGGCATTTAAAGTATCTCAAATTAAAGAAATAATTGTGAATTTTAGGTAAAAAAAAAACCATTTGAATGTAACGTTTAGGAAGAGGAAGAGGGGTCAATAAAAGAAAAACACGTTTACTTGGAACGCGAAACTTAAAAAATGCGTTTCGTAATACTTAAAAGCCTCCAAAGTCTCACCAAGGCTATGTGCTCCCAGTGGATCTTTCAACGTCGGGAAGGGTAGTGGAGTAACATGTGGTGCGTGTAGGTCCTGCTGCATGGCGGGCCTTACGGCCCACGCGGCGGAGTGCGAGGAGCCGGCGGCGGCGCGCTGCACGCCCTCCACGCCCGCCACGAGCGCCGGACGACGGTTGACGCATGTGGTGCCGTTACCTTGTTGACCGTGGTCGTTGTCACCCCATGCCCATACCTTGATATTACATTTTGAACATATTATATTAAAATTGAATTATTTATAGTAGTTATGATACTAAATCTGAATGGAAACAAATAAATTGAGCCAGAGTACAGGATATTGGACAATGTAATAAAATAGTATTGTCCTTTGGAATAATTAATGTAAAAAATATTTTTTTATAATTCATGTTAATATTTTATTTTCACACGTCCCCTGTATGTTGCGGGTCAAAGAAAAGCTATAAACAAATTGTTCCATTGTCCAATTGAAAGTCCAATTTACAAATTATAGGATTTTGATCCACAACCACCTGTTACATCTAAGAAGACCACGATGTATATGAATATTAAATGTAATTTTAATAAAAAGTGGCAGTAAATATGTTTATAATTAATTTAGGATAATTCATAAATTCTGCAGTATCTTCAAGCAGTCTACAAAGAACAACGTGCCTGATTCTCACTAGTAACGGCTAAGCAGTGCAAGGCGCCGACAGCGACGTGTATGACGCGTCGACCGCGCAACGCTTCCACTATGGTGGGACGGCGCACGTGCGCGTCGCCGCCGTGCCCTAGACGGAAGTAGTCGCCTTTACCCCATGTCCAAACCTAAAATTTTATTATTACCATTATTAGAAATATTAAAACATCTTGAAATATTAAATTCAATGACATTCAACAATTTACATAAGTCTATTCGGCTCGAAATTAGGTATTGTCGATCCTGTGACGACCAGATAATTAATAAATAAATAATATATAATTTTATACAAAAACGTCTACTTGTGGCTATAATTGTACTCACGAGTTCAATCCACGAATTCCTACTATTTAAAGCTTAATCTAAACGAAATAACGCGGCGAAAATGAAATAAATAAATTGATAAGTTTATATATAATATATTAATGAATTACCTCTCCATCCCTCGTCAAAGCCAAACTGAACTGAGCACCGCATTCTACTTGAACAACTCCAAGCGTGTTCAATCTCTCTATATTCATTGGAACTGAGCATCCATCGGATCCACCCCGTCCTTTGAATAAAATAAACAAGTTAAAACAATTAAATGAATTATAAAATTTATTTTATAATAAATAAAAATATATAAATATTTTTTTTTATTATAACTTGACATTTGAAGATAAATTGGTCAATTTTGAATAACACATGAATGAAATGATATTAAAAAACTGATATATTTTAAAACTAAATTATTTAAAAAATCTCAGATGATGTCCTCAGCAATAAAAGCAGAACATAAATAAAAAGAAACATTAATAAGCTTGTACCTAATTTACCAAAATCACCGTCTCCCCACGAGAACACTTTGCCGCACGCTGTGAGGGCAAGCGTCTGAGCGTCGCGCGATCCACACGCTACTTGTATTACTCTAAAACCTGCTAGGGCCTCCACCTACAATTTTTATCACATTTATAAAATCCATTCCATTACTATTATTCATATATTAATGTTACCAACAATGTAGTAAATATTAACAAAATATCAGTATAAATAAAATTTATAATTTATACTAACGATAATTGAATTTGTTTTTGTGTACGATTGCAAAAGGAAAACAGTTTCATAAATATTTGTATTATACAAATGTATGTAAAACTAAAAGAAAAACATAAAAATACAAGTATCCTGCTTGTAAAATATAGCGAAAAAAATCAGCAATTACAAATTAAGACGGCCTATTATAACTTAAATTCTTAATTGTGTTTTAAATGTATACTAACTTCTTTTTTTAATATTGTCTAAAAAAATACATAAATAAAAAATCAATCTCACCATCTTAGGCAATAGCTGCGTAGTATCTTCCCCATGGCCCAATCTCCCATACTCCCCCAGCCCCCACGTGTACAGATGTCCGCGCGCCGTCACGCACGCGCTGTGTGCGGACCCGCACGCTATGTCCACCACCCGCTCTCCCGATAGAGACTCTATTAGACGGGGCGCTTCTAGAGTTATACGGTTGCCATGCCCTAGTTTACCGTCTTCTCCTTCTCCCCATGAATAAACCTGGATAATGTAGTAAAAGTTCAATATAATATATTCTGTATTGCTTTTATAAAAACACATAAGAAAAATAATAACAAAATTAGTTCAAAAAATGTCTTGAAGAGATATTTTCCAGTCAACGTTTGCTAGTAATTAGTGCCAAATAGCGAAGTGAAAAAACGCGCATTTACATAAAAAAATATAAATATATTTTAAAAATTAATACCAAAAAATGGATTAATATCTTCATTATATTATAATATAATCATGAGGAAAATGTATAATAAAAAAAATTGGCACGTGTTACGTCTCCATAACTGAGGCTAAAACTGAGACATTACATAGTCGCGGTGCTTGACGCCGCAGTTTGTATTACTAGAGCGGTAAAAAGAAAATAACTTAAAAATTAATTTAAATCATTCTCCGAGTGGGGATTGAGCCCACAACTAATCGCATTTACAGTCAGGTGATGTCCCATTGCGCTACAATGGCCCCTGAGTGTTTTGATTAAGCAAACCATTATGAGAATATTCATATACTAACTTTTCCATCAGCAGTGAGCGCGAGGGCGTGTTTACCACCAGAGTGCACGGCGATGCGACGCACGAGCACGTGGGAGAGGTACGGGTTCGCTCGCGGAGTGGACACGTTGTTGCTGTGGCCGAGACCTAGTCTACCGTTTGTGCCTTCACCACAAGCGTACAGCTAAAAATATTGTATATTTTATTATCATCACCATAAATGGTAGAAAGGATGAAATTTATCTACTTAAATTAAATCCCTGACGAGATTCAATTATGTCGTTGGTAAATTTAAGTGTAATTTTAAATAAAACGGTTTAAAAGAATTAAATTTTTCTTTTAAACAATGTGAAACTGTAAAAAAATACTATCACAATATGATATGTCTATGATTTTGTATATATTTTCATAGGTAAGGGTAAAAATAAGAACACTATAACATATAAATAATAATATTACCTTCCCATCATGTGATACAATGAACAGCGTTTTAGATCCACCAGCAATATGAAGTGGACGTAAAGCACTTAATACTGGAGAAAATACTGGTACTTTTACTTTTGATCCTTTGACGCCACCTAGTTGGTCTTTATCATTTAATCCCCAAACATAGACCTATAATAAAATACTCTGTTTAAGTTTCAACCTATTAAAAAATATTTGAATAATTTATAGTGAAACTCGCCATAACAATTATCATATATAAATTATTTTCAATGTTTTAAGAAAAATAGAATGGCATCATTTTACTTTGTCGTTTTCGTCGTATTTAAGAATTTATTTTCCGATTAAATGTTTACGTTATTATTATTAATAGTCAAATTAAATACCTTTGGACAATCATTCGGCAGGGTAGGAGGATTATTATCAGCGTTGACTACACTTGTTGGATTATCCTTTTCCATCCAATCTTCAGCAACGAAATTCATATTCTGAAAAGGTAAACAATTATAATATTATTAGTTAAGCTTTTTAAATCTATTACATGAATATAAAGATTTTCTGAAACTTACCGATAAAATTTCAGTGTACATAGGATTCGGTCTGAAACCAGTAATATACAGGCCATGTACTCGACAATCAGCATTAACATTCCGATTCTGCTTTATTCCAATTTCTATGCACGGGTAATACTGTAGGACAAAAATATTGTATGAAAAAGAAATTACAATAAACACAACATAAACAAAAAAATCGAAAAGAATATATTTTTCTAAACTTTTTAGCTATTAACTGTTTATTTTAATTAAATGTTACAATCACACATTAAAAGTTTAGATTTTCATTCCTGCCAATAAAAACGTCTATGAAGTTATAACATTTCCAAACATTATAAAATCTCACCAATTTACAATCAGACAAGAGTTGTATCTGTGCTAAATGCGTCGGCGGGCGGTCTCTAGAGGGCGGCGGGGGCGTGCAGGGCACGGCGGCGAGAGGCGCCATGGCGGACTCCTCGAAGGACACGCCGACGCGCACTGAGAGCGCGGCGGGCCCGTGCGCGCCGCCCGCCACGCCCAGTCCTAGCCGACGAATGCGTACGCCGCTACGCATTTCTACTCGGATCCAATGCTGTGTATAAAATCATTAAAAATATTATTAAACTTAATTCTTTAATAAAATGAGATATATATCTTAATTTTACTAATCTTTTTGAAGGCAGTTCGAAATATTTTGTGTACATTCAGGGTGGAAGTGTGAATTTATTTCTATTTTTTTGTAAAAATATAGATAAGATCATATAACATTTTTTATTAAGATCTTCGAATGGAATATAAGAAAGTTCTATAATATATAATGGACTATTAAAAATAATAACATTTGATGATCTTTAATTTTTGCAATTACTATAGATATTATAAATAAAATATTTTTCATAAAACTTTGCAGTATTCACTTGACGTAAATTATTTTCCAAACAAAAAATAAGTTTAATTATAACAAGTATCACCTGTCCAGTGCCACTAGAACTCTGCCAATACGTATGAGGTTGCGAGTCCAGCAGTCGCCTGGCGCCGGCGCCGGGGCGGCACGACGACACGCGCACGGCCCGCACCGCGCCGCGCCATCCCACTGCACTGCCGCCTGCGCTCTCGCCCCATTCCGCTGTCACATATACATTTTTTTAATATTAAAATCGCTTATTTATAGGCGTGAACATTCAGGTTAAAAATATTTAAATAACATAATAACAGAATTTATAGTAGATATTTTCTTAAAAATGTTATAGAATCTTTTAAATTGAAATGTATACATTTTTGATATATCAACTTTTTACGCCTGATACGGATATTAAATGTATAAGATATAGTAACCACGCATACCTATAATATAAACGCAAATATTTGCATAATAACAAATTTGCGAACGTTTAATTTAATTCCATATGCCAAACGGGCAAATATTCAAAAACTTACGTAAATTATTTCCTATATATATAAACTAATACGCATATTTGAAAATATAAGTAGTTTATTCTTACATTGATCGGTCACTAACTCCATTTCACTAACTTGTCCCGTCCAGCCGGGCTGCTGAGGAAAATCAACTGTCAAGTCACGTCCATTAGTGGATATTGCTGCAAAGATAAATGTTTGAATTATGTTTCAATTATATCATAATGGCATATTGGATGATATTTCATTAAAGACAATGGAGGCTTATATCTCACATTATTTATAGAGAGTCTGAGATACATGAGACGATCATGCCAATAATTTTATTTTTCAGCTTTACGCTTTTACTCGCATAGCAAGATAGTCGAAGAGAACCCGTTCAGGATATTCTATGGAACACTCAGTAAGAATCCAATCTCAATTTTACGCCCGTATGAGAGACATTGCGTGTTGAGTTGCTTAACTCAACGCCGCGTTTTTTTTAACCAATTCGTACATAAGTTAAATATAATCAATTATGCTTACAGACGTAGAGCAACGATAGCCTCTATAGGTAATAATATTAGTATCTCACCAGTAACAGTGCCAACGCATGTATGATCGATGCAGCCCCACTTGTATCGTGGCTGCGTGACGGCGGCGCGCACGCGCACGCGGTCTCCCGCTGCGAAGGGCGGCGCGCCTGACACCACCTCGGCGTGCAACGCGCGAATGCCTGACACACGTCCGAGACCACGCCATTCCACCTGTATAGACAAAAAATTAAGTTTTTGACAGATTTAAAGTGTTAATCACTAATTTAGGAAATGAAAAACCCGCGACTCTTGAAAACTGTCCAAACGTTCTGACCGTTAAGCCATGCGGTCTTATCCTGCGTCGCGATTCTCATAACGTATGACAATGTTACAATTAATTTGTGTTGTTATTAAGAGATAGAAAATCGTAAAGTAGTACGTTTTCTAATAAAATTAGATTATTAAAGTCATCTAACAAATAAATTTAATATAAATATTCTAACAAAAATATAATATGAGAAATTAGATTAGTCTGTAATTATATAGCAAGTATATAGAAAGCATTACTCACATGTAGAAAAACATTTTGTTTAATATCACGTTCAACTTTTTGCACTTGTCCAACATCTCCTAATGCAATCTGAAAAACACATACATTCTAATAGTCAAAAATTAATAACAAACTAAGCAAAAATCATATTTAAAGAATCCTTACACTTTCATAAGCTTTGCAGCATCTAACAGTCATTCCCGGAGATATGATATCTGACAAGTATTGAGCATATTCATCTTCTGAAGCGAAACAACTTCGCCACCGGTAAGGAGTCTGCTTTTTCTCTTGCTTAGACGATGTAGGTTTCACTTCGAATACAGAATCGTCCATACCTTGTTGTGGTAGCTCTAATAGATACGCGACTAGAGCTTCTACTGAAGGCAAACTAGTGCCACCTAAAAAAAAATTTTACAAAAAAAATATATAACATATGTTAAAATTCTGTTATTGAATGAAATTTATATAAAATCCACTTACAGCAAAATTTAAAAATAATTACCTAGAGTTTGAATAGCCCCATACACGGCGTGTCTTGAGAAGCCCATTTCAATTACTTGTTGGACTTGTGAAGAATTAGCCCACGTATTTAAGTCTTTACGCGCTGAAATACAATTTGTAAATATATACGTCTACTTAAAGAAACAAAACAAAGTTACATTGTCATATTTTTAACGTAGTATTTCCAAATTTTTAATAAATCTTTAAATAATAATTTGGCTTCATTCAAGAAAATTACAAGCCTTAAATTTGGCTTTTGTTTATATTTTATTCAAAATTTATTATATTTAATAATACTTACATAACGAGGCAGTACTAGTTGATGGTCCCATTGAAACTTGCATTACATTACTCTTATCTATGATAGGTATTTCTGGAGGAGTATCAAATTCTTTTTCGTCACCTATAAATAAAATAAATAACAAAAACTGATTGTCATTAAGAAATTAATATATGTATTGAAACGATATAAGAACTGTACTTTCATGTCACACAACTGTAAAATTTCGACAACGATTTACAACTTCTGTTCTCGACGCGATGCGAATTCAAATTTTAAATATGAATAAAACTTAATTTCACTTAAGAATCTAAAACTACCTGCAATATGTGCGGCTAGCTGCTGGACAATAGTAAGAGCGGCTGCAGCGAGCTCCTTTGGGGAATTAGAAGCTGCAAGGGGACTCGGTCGGGTTGCCAATGATAGTAGTCGACGTAGCAATGTACCTTCTGTACCTGTCGTTGCACCTCTTTCTAATGTACCTGTTATATTAAGGATCACAAAAACTTAATTTGCCCATGGATGGTAAATAACTAAAAAGACAATAAGATCTTTGGTATTTTTATAAATTTTAATTAAAATTATTTTAGCTGGATTAACAGGAAATTAAATTTGACGGAAATATATTTCAGAAAACTTGACGTTTTGAACACTTTACAATAGTCTGACAAGGATCAGATTACCGCTAACGATGTTGTTAAAATAGCTTTATTTAAATCATAAAAGTTTTAAATAAATGTGCTTTATACGTTGCTTTACATACTATCCAAAACAAATGACTAATTTCAATTTTTATATATATTTTAATATATTCTAATAACGTCTAACTAATGAAGTTACACATACCGCCATTATCAGGTGGCTGCATCAAAACTTTTCTCAGACGTGTCCTAGTAGTCAGTAGCCCTCTCACAGCACATAGAGTAAGCAATTCCATTTGTTGCCGACGAAGACCGAAGACGTCTACCTCAGCTAAAATTGAAATATCGAATTCTCAGTTCTTATACCATTATTATAACTTATTTTCGTAGTTAACATCTCTTACGAAGATTTCTTAAAGTTAAAAATTATCGATTGTTTAAAAAATTGCAGGATATGATTAAAAAATATTAAAATAGAAATATATATATATATTAATTATTATTACCAGGTAAATGATGAGCGTGCATAGGCGAGGCCTGTGGCCCGGCGCCTAGCAACGCGGCGCACACTCGCAACGCACTCTCTCCTCCACCCAACGCCTGAGATAAGCGCTCACATTCTGCACTATAAACGCTGTTTACATCAATCTGTGAAATTAAGTTAAATTATAGCTCCAGGCTTTATTCCGCATCGCAAGATGTAAGAGAGAACCTAGTGCCAAGACACTCTCTTCGATTTCTACTCGAATTCGAGGCAAATAGATAGTTAAATAGGATTTCAGTAAAGTATTTCAACTGTAGTTTTAGAGAAAGAGAAATTAAGACTTAATAAAAGTGACTTAATAACATACAATGAGTATGTTTATATCTAAATTTAGATAAAAAGAAGAAAAATGGTTTTGTCTGCGTGTTTTTTTTTGTTTGTGTGTGGCGAATAAAATTATATGTCAAGTAAATGTATATGTTTTTAAATATCGACCAATTATCTTAAAAATTTGTTGCTTAATCAATTCAATCAAAATATAAAAATACAGTTAAAAAATAATTATCTAACTTATTACTACTATAAAATACCTTGGTAGAAGTATTGTCATCGTGGACCAAAGTGATTTTGGCTCTAGAAGACAACTGAGTGACGACACAGTTCTTAGGGGGAGAGCCGGCGTATACACGCTGACCGAGTCGTATACGCCATTCCATTCCACCCACCACACCTAACGCTCCAGCTGGAATTATTTATACAGTTATTATAATATGAAAACACGCTACTTACCTTCTTTTTATGGGACATTAAAAAATAGTAACGTATCTTTTAGTTACTTGAAACCCAATTAAATCGAATTAAATTACCTTATATAAATAAAGCTAGAGTTTAATTTCTACTTATCTAATTTAGTGTAAAGAAAAAGAATAGATATGAGAGATCTATTTATAAAAGTTATTGCGAGTACAATGACATGCATACCTATGAGACAACTATTTAACGAAGGCGCAGATGGTTTCATAGTTTGCGTTAAATCTTGGCTAGTGTGTGGCCACCAGTGCCAATCATTTGTTATCTGTAAAATTAATAAAAAAACTGCTATACGGTTCTAAAATGTAATTATGGTATATGTTAAAATATTTGTTA
This sequence comes from Philaethria dido, assembly GCA_033558755.1. Classification (NCBI taxonomy): domain Eukaryota; kingdom Metazoa; phylum Arthropoda; class Insecta; order Lepidoptera; family Nymphalidae; genus Philaethria; species Philaethria dido. The sequence goes on along the minus strand of JAKGSA010000074.1, from coordinate 172,714 downwards.
TTTCATGAGAAAAGACCATAAGAAATAGCGAAGAAAAATTATCTATGAAATATTCATGAAATATACACTAATAGTTAAAGAAATAAATATGACATTTTATTATTTTGTATTCACTAAAATATTTATTCTTTTATAATAATAAAATACCGACTGCCAAATTATCCATATAATGAATAAATATAGCAACAATTATGTTAATGAAGACTAATAATAAATTTATTATTGCAATATTCTATATCCTAGAACAAAAATATACTCCATTAATGATTTTACTCTAGTTCAGAAGCGTAAGTGTAAGTAACATCTATTAGTCAGCCTTTGCTAGTATATCTAAACCTAAACTAGCATTCGTCTATGGCTGTTAGGAAAGCTTTAAACTTCTTAAAAGGCTATAAAAATTTGATTTGTGTAACAAATATACAAATCTACACATAAGTATACTAAATACCATTTGCGCCGCCAGCTGTAATTTTTCAAGCAGCAGAGCAGTGATAGGGGCGTGCCATTGAGGAGTAGTATGAAGCTGTCGTATAAGATTGACGATGGCGGCACATGTAGTTCCCGTATAGCTTGAGGTGGCTGGTGCACGCCACCTGTTATCTGTTAAATGTATTAAAATAAAAACTTAAATATAATACAAAAGGAATAAATTATTTTAATAAACGAAACACTTCTCCAACTTCCAATATCAATAAGATTATCAAAAATTGACAATATACATATTAACTATGTACAGTTATTCAGTATGAAATTATGTGACGCTGTCATACAGCATTTGAGTACACACGCGATTAGTTGGGTTCGATTTCCTAGCTTTTGAAAGCCTTTTTTTAAACGTATGTACGAAATATTTTTAGATAATACTTAACAAACATAAGTTGGTAGGTGGGTTCGATTCCTACTCTTGGGGATGGTTATTTGTTAATTATTATCATTTCACACAATACTCGAATTCGGGCGAAAAGTGGTGAACGAAATGTCTTGACATTAGGTTCTCTCCTACTAAGGTGTGATAAGCGTAGTTAAAAAAAAAAAATAACCAACCAATTTCCTCCTCATCCACACACATAGGTGTGACAGTAGGCGTGTGTGCGTGCACCCTCAGCGCAGGGTCCGCCGCGTGCGTCTCTAGCCACAGCCGCCCCGCTAGCGCTAGCAACTGCGCAGTCACCGTGCGCCGCCATTCCGCCGCGCCGCCGTGTTCCGCTAGCACGCGACGTAACAACCACAAAGATTGGATCTAAACAAATAAGTAATAAATACATTGAATAATATATGAAAACAACATTCAGATAAATGATATGCTTAAAATTAGGTGAGTTATTATTACTTACTTACTTACTTAGCTTCACGCTGTATCCCGCACATAGCAGGGTAGGCAGAGGGAACCTGGTGTTAAGACACTCCGTTCCCCACTTTCCGCCGAATTGAGCCATTGCGTGCTGAGTGGCGGAACTCAACGTCGCGCTTTGCCTTGTTACCGAACCCAGGAAATGAAAACTTCCATTTCCTAAAGTGGGGATCGAACCCATAATCTGTCGCGGTTACAGTCGCACGCTTGTGTCTCTGCGCCACGACAGGCGTTTTATTAAAAATGTTATTATGTATCCCATATTGAAATATGTACTCGAATATCGTACATATACTTAAATTTAAGAAACTTCTGGGTGTCTTTGTAAGTACCTATTAAAGTTTAGTTCAGTTTGGTGTCATAGAATTAAAAAGAAAAATGTAGGCATAAAATATTGACTTACCTGCATATACATCAGATCCTGAGAAATTGTTCTATCTGTAGCCAATATAATACTGTAGCACAGTTCAAACCAAGAATCCGTACATAGGGAAACTCTCATTTCTGGACTTTGAGCGCTCGCTAAAAAGCAATGACATTAATATCATAAATAATATGTTACAAAATTTTTAAATTGATATTTTGTGTATTAACATTTATAAGTTTTAAAAAATAACAAACTAATAGTAAATAATTAAAACTGCAATAATATTTTTTTAAACAATGTAAATTCTAAAATCAATAAAAAAAAACAATTAAAAAAAAATAACAGGATTAATTAGGAACAGGAGGTAAAGCCGTACCCTGTTAAAGTTTCTAATAACACTTATTAGTAATAAAAGTGTGTGAATAATATATTAACATAAAATAAAATATTACTCCTCAACAGCGCTAAAGCAGTATGCATATGTCCAGCGAAGGCAGTGGGCGGCGGGTACACATTAGCGTGCGCTAACGCCAGCAGTCGTCGCTGTAGCGCCGCTACATTGCGTCGCGCCGCTGCCCCCGCTGCTCCCGTGCGGCCCGCGCCCGCACAGAGCGCCCGCACTGCTGCCGTACATGATGACCGCACCTCGCTCACTGGCCAGCATTCTACTGTGTTCTCAACTGGAATTGTTATATGTATTTGTAAAATCAATATATTAAAAATGAAGGATTGTTTTTGCTTCCCACCGTAATCTCCACTTGGTAGGGTAGGCAAAGAAAACCTTAGAACCTAGTGTTGAGACACTCTGTCCTCTTAAAATATACGTTCCCGCCGAAACTTTCGCTGCCACTTTCCGCCGATTTGAGGCATTACGTACTAAGTATCGGAACTCTACGCCGCGTTTCGTCATGTTATGAGAGCGAGGAAATGAAAATATTATAATATATTCATTAAGAATTAGGAAAATCTTTGTATCTCTTACTTATTATTAAAATATGTGGACGAAGTAGTATGAAAATTGGCAAACATAGTGTACGTGGAGAAAGTATGCATTACATTAAAAAGTTTCACTCATACTAACAAATGTTTGAGATACATTTTTAAATATAGTTATAATATACACACATCGCTAAGAAAACGGATATTTTTCTCGTCAATAGGGTTACTAGTAACAACTAAAGATTGTCTTTGTATCTTTTATAATTTGGTGATTATTATTAGAGTAACCTCACAAAGCATTTTTTATCATTACAAACATCATTACAAATTGTAGGTTAAGCTATTTAACATACAACTGAAAAATATGTGTATATGATTATTTGTACAGTTTTGAGAGCAGACTACAATATAATTCTAAAATGTAATTTAAAATAAATACCATTTCCTTGAACCGTTTCATCGACAGAAGGCGGTGGTGAGGGCGAGCGTGCTAATTTAAGATCATATTTCCCCTCCTTCCCCATACGATATGAATTAGTTCCGCCCGCGTCCCACGCAACACGAACCCAGCCGTCTTCTCCTACTTCCCCTATCACGCGTCCTTCTCCGCCTGGTACACCGTCCTAAGAAAATTGTTTATTAAAGTTTTAGGTGATATAAAATTAATACTTGATGAAAGTCCCATTAAGCAATTAATTTATTTATATAATAAATAAATAGAACAAAAGGTAACAGTTTCCAAAATATATGTGAAATACAATATAAGCCATCTTCGATAGTTTATATTAAAATTTTATTTATTTTTATTTTCATTACTTAGTTTCATGGACAATTCCACATAACTTCTTTTTATTTTTTATTTCGTTTTATAATATTGTTAATGTTACCTGATCACCCCATTTCCAGTCTTTCCCGCGAACTACTCGAGTACCGATTTTCATAAGGGAAGCAAGCTCGGGCCCAGACAAAGATGCTCCTCTAGCTCGTGCACCTAATCTTTCATCCTCGTATATAATTAAACATTCCGCTATAAAAACAATATTGAATATATATTAAGGTGCTAACAAATTTAATTTAAATTAATAAATTAGTGTTTTGTTTAGTTTATTGCATCTCCCAAATATAAGAGATTAAGCAGACAGCTGTAGTATTTAGGCACTTCACTTTTCGCCTCTTTTCGACTTACAGAGTTAAATTTAAAATAAACATTATATTCTATTAGTTTTAATGCGTATGGTAATATAAAAATTGTGATACTTTTAATTTGATAACTTACATTTAGGTTTAAATCCATTGCATATTAAAGAAGTGTGTTGTGATGTATCTCCGCCTATTTGTTTTAATAAAGTTAAACAAGAGCTTAATGCTCCACCATTGATTAATTGCTCCAACTCTGGACCTTGACATCCTTCGATGAGTAACGACAACAGCGTTATGAGAAATCTACAAACATATATTGAAGTGCCATACATTATAGATATCATAAAATTGGGAAACTATATTCCATTTTTTATATTTTAAAAGTTAAAAAAAAAATATTTTTAGAAAATGTATAAAAAATTGAATGTAACGGGAGTCGAACCCGCGTCTCTTAAAAACCGTCCAATTTTTAAATTCAACATAAGATCGTTTATTTTAAATATCTTTGAATCAAAATTATCTGACGTAAACCTATAGAGCTTAAAATTTGGATAAACAGTTTATAAGTCCTAATAAATGTTAATAATTACATATACCTAGCTCTAGAAGGCTTATTTAGTAGAGCATGAGCACCATAATTCGCGCTCATTTTCAATGGTAATGGCTGGCTCTGTTCGCCTTCAAGAACTCTGGCCCTTAATTCGATAAGGACATAATCCATTAGTTTCGATCTTTCCTGAAGGACCATATATTTTAAATAAGGAATCACAGATTCTATTTTCTCTAAAGGCACTGTCATTGGTATAGAAGGTTTGATTGGAGCATTTGGCACTGAGTCGGCCATAGATGCCCCAAGTAAGCCAGAAAGTGCTGCGTACTTTACACTTTCCGATAAAGTTTGAGAAGAATGTAATATAGTATTTATAATTGTGTAGCCAGTTTTTCTTATTTCTGCTCTTTGTACCTGCAAATAAATATAAAATATATTTTCATGTAACATAAGCCTAAAACACATTAAATATTGTATTCTTGTAAGGTATCCAATACCTGGCAATACAAAGCCCGTCTTAATATATCAATATCACAGGGTTCTTCAGTCATGACAAAGTCAATGATAGCTGCCGTCAGGCTTTGCTGCTCTGGCGTCACTTGTTCGAGCATCCAATATAAATCTAAAAATCGAAAAAAAATATAGCAGTTGTTAATTTTCCCTTAGTTCAAAACTACATGTAAGTCTATACAATACCTTTTTCCTCACAAGCCAGTCTCGCCACCCACGCGTTTACAAATTTATTTCTTTCAGAATTGTCATCATCCTTTTCTTCATCTGCTACTATTAACTCATTCTTTAAGTCATCGGCCAAAAGCAACACTTGTTTTTCACTTTCAAGTGATTCTTTGAAAACCGAATTATCTGTCATTTCATTGATAGAACTAATAGAGATTTCGTTTGTGGGAGTTTTATCATCGTCTTTGTCATACATTTCATCTCTCTCAGAAAGTTTTAAATCAACACGACTATCGAGTCGCATGTCATCAAAATTCGAAGCATTTTTTAGTTCTTTGTCGAGTGCTTTATCTTTGAGTTTTAATTTGGGCTTAGCTTGTAAATTACAAACTTCCCTAAGACTTGGTTCGCTGGATCCTTCTAAATTAGCATGATTTTTCGGAGGTTCTACTATAATAGTTTGAACTTCTTCTATTTTCGTATTTTGAGTTCCTATAGTGGACTTGATCAGTAAGGCATCTCCTTGCAATAAGCTGCCTGTTGCTTTAAGCATGCTTTTACTTAGGCTGTTTTGTCTATTGCGTAAATCTTTCGTTGTTTCAAAACTAGAAAAAATATATTACTTTTCTTTAAAGTACTATTATTAAATTAACATAATTTAAACATTTTACATATAAAGTACGCTTACCATTTATTAAACGAAGGAGACTTAGCCATTTTCATGACTTTCTGGAATATTCTTTTGGCTGAAGGAGGACGGCGAGCGGGCGGCCGTGAGTGTAGCGCCGACACGGCCGGTGATATTGCCGCTCTGACTTCGTGTAATAGAAATCTAGCCCTTTCTAAAGGAGCTGCGCATACCTAAAAAGTATATAAAATATAATATACAAAATTCTTGATTAAAAACGTGTTTGATTTATCAATAGTGTGGTGCTTTTTTAGTCAATATATTTTTTTTAACTTCACGCTGTATCCCGCATATAGCAGGGTAGGCATAGGGAACCAGAGAACCGAGAATAGAGTATTAAGAGACTCCATTCTCTTTCAACGATTCCGTTCCCCACTTTGCGTCGAATTGAGGCATTGCGTGTTGAGTGGCGGAACTCAACGCCGCGATTTGCCTTGTTACCAAACCCAGAAAATGAAAATACTAACATTTCCTGGAGTGGGAATCGAACCCACAACCTGTCGTGTTTACAGTCGCACGCTTGTGCCTCTGCGTTACGACAGGCGTCAATAATTAATAATTATAACATATGTTTTGGTTGTGAGTTCGGTTCCCACTCAGGGGAACGAATATATTTAAACTATTTTCATTTCTCCGCTCTGGTAAACTAAAGCGCGTGAAAAAACTAAAGTGACGGAAACGCACAGTATCAAGGTTCAAAATATGCTATATGGATAAAGCGTGTAGCTACTTTTTTTTATAATATACGTCTTAAATCATAAGTAATGCGATCATTGCATTTTGCTAAATTTATTAAATATAATATCATTTTGAGAAAGACTAACCTCTTTATATCCTCTTGATAACTGTTGCCGTGTACGCATAAGGGTCCATTTACTTTGTTGTACAGCTTTTACTATTTCAGACATCGCAGGAGATAATTTTACTTCACCTCTGTCCTTTTCTAAAGGAATGATTTATAATTAAGGTTAATAAGTAAATCACATTAAGTAACTACAATTATGATCATAAATTAAATACCAATTTGTAGATAATTATTTTGCTTAATTCTTACCTGCAGTAGCAGTGGCAAGAGCGTGTTCTTTCAATCCCGCATGGTATAACAAAGCAGCTAATAATGCACGTCTTAGTTCTTCCAGAGGATGTTCTGGAGGGAAATGTGGGGCACAACCCTCACGACGTTCACACGCCCACCACAAGTGTAGTGCCAAGGGATCCTTGGAACATATATTTTCGCATGTTTAGTATTTAATTAAAGATTTCTGTTACAGGTTGTTGTTGAGATAGTTAAAGTTAATACTATACAGAAAAAA
>JAKGSA010000074.1:33496-150682 GCA_033558755.1 Philaethria dido | reverse complement strand
AATTGTCTAACCCTTTTCAGATACAAATATCCATGTTCCTAATCAATTTTTCAATTTTGTTAATGAACATTTTGTAAATGGTATTAAAAAAGAAGCCAGTAATATGTGCAATGAGAGGAAGTTGCCAAGAATTTTAAAACCTGCCGCTACTTTGACTAAACCAAATAATGTAATACCAGTCAAGAGTACAAAAGATGGCAAGGTTTCTATAATGCCATTGTCACAGGAGAAACCCATCCAAATCAGCAATAACTGTTACCAAATTGAGGTAAAATAAAAAAATGTGCATAACACTTCTTAATAATATATATTCTTAATAAACTATCATAAATTCTTATGAATATTTTATATTATAGTAAAATTGTGTTGTGGCCCATGATTTCATTTTAAAAGCGCAATATTCATAAAAAAATATATATATTTTGAGCTTCAAATTTTTACATTGTTGTATATAATTTTTAGACTTTACCACCTACAAGAAATATAGTTATAAGCCCAGGCCCTGATGTACATCAAAGTTCTAACATAAACCAAAGTGTGAAGGAAGAACCAAAGAGTCCCTACATGGACTTGTCAAAATATACAGAAGCTGAAATTAGAGCTATAAAAAAACAACAGAGAATGATTAAAAATCGGTATGTATTTAATGTCATTTTTTAAATTTATTGTCTAGTATTTATTAATGACCTACCTATATTTAATATGATTTATTTTCTTAGGTAGTATTTTTCTATTGGGTTTGTGACTGAAATTAGTGTTTTGTTACACATTAAGCTATTTCTGTATTGACTTCTATTAATATTATTAAGTTAATTCCACCTGTTGCTTATCATATACTAATCTTTTTTTTATTAAAGGTAAAATTTGGCCAACAAAGCAATAAAAAATGATTTTTTTTTCTTTTATACAGGGAATCTGCATGTCAATCTCGACAAAAGAAAAAAGAGTATGTAACTGCATTAGAACAACAATTGCTTGAAGCCCACCAAGAAATTGCTAGGTTAAGTCTGGAAAATAAGTTGTTACGAGACCAATTAACTTCTCAAGGGAGATCTCGAAAGGTATGTAAATTAAAAATTAAAAGTAAAACATATTATATGGAACACCTGTACATATTATATAATATTAACATATAAATTATAAAAGAGGCCAATACAATACAATTACGTCACGTCATTATATTATTTAGTATGTAGATAGATTCCAAAAGTTATTACAGTAACCTTGTAATCTGTTTAAATGGTAATAAAAATTTTAAACAAAAAACAGTGCTATTTTTTATCATAACATTTTTATTCGTAAGTAAAATATAATGTTAAAATATATATGTTACTATAACTATTGGGGAACGGAGTGTCTTAACACTAGGTTCTCAGGTACCCTTTGCCGTCCTGCTATATGCGGGATACAGCGTGAAGTTAAAAAAAAACTATTCTTCATATAGAATGTAAATATGTTTATTTATTCTCAAGGCGTCTCTCATATTTTACGCAAAAAGAACTACTTCTTCTGCTGTACGTCTACTTCAAGATATGATGGCTTAGTAGTTAAAGGCGTATTGTGACAGCGACTGAAACGCGACTGGTTGTGGGTTCGATTCCCACTCGGGGAATTGATTATATTTATATTGTTTTCATTTCTCCGCTTTGGTAAAACAAAGCGTGGTGTTGACTGTTCTCTGACTACCCTGCTATGCGGGATAAAGCGTGAAGTAAATAGTATCATATTTTAAATATTCCTACGATGTATAACATCCAAATAAAGCGAAAACAGTATTTACTTCACGCTCATTAAGATATGCAAAACACAATCGAGCCATTTGTATAATGTCGTTTATGTGGCAATTTGAAATAACATTCCAGTTCTTAGCTAGATACAGAATTACTAAAGGACAGTATTAGTTGTCACGGACGTTGAATACGCTTCTTCCTACTTTTAATTCGTTTTTGTTAGTATCACTTATCTGTCAATCAATGTAAATAAAAATTATATCGCTGTTTTGACCTACTTCTTGTAATCTCATTGTATCATTAAAAATATGCACATGTGTCCAGATCCGACAAAAATTTGCATAATATGAACCTCCTGCCCTATCCGGATAAAAAAGAAAACAATTTTAACGCCTGTCGTGGTGCAGAGGCACAAGTGTGCGACTGTAGACGCGACAGGTTGTGGGATCGATTCCCACTCATACGAACAAATGAAGTATTTTAATTTTCTGGGTTTGGTAGCAAGGCAAAGCGCGGCGTCGAGTTCCGCCACTTAACACGCAATGCCTCAATCTGGCGGAAAGTGTTGAACGGATTTGTTGAAAGAGAACGGAGTGTCTTAACACTAGGTTCTCAGGTTCCCTCTGCCTACCCTGCTATATGCGGAATACAGCGTGAAGTTAAAAAAAAAAAAAATAATAATTTTAAAGATGTTAATTTTTTAACCAACTTTTCACGTTAATAGATTATGACGATGAAATTATTTAATAGGATAAGTCTGATTAACGGGTTTTAATTCGTTACATTATTAATCACCTGTTTTTCAACAAGTATGATTTTTAATATCAGACTACTTTGTGGAAAACAGTGGACTACTTTGTGGAAAACACTGGACAGCCTTCTACAGACTACTGTAGAAGGTTGTCCAGGCAAGAATAGGTGTAGACTTTTTCATATTTTTTATTATTATTATTTAGGCTTTAAGATGGATTTATTTATATGATAAATAAATCAATAAAATCAAACGTCTTCGTGTAAAAAAATATTTGAAGATCAGAACAGAATTTGCAAATAAAATTTAAACTTAAAAATACCTGTCCTTAAAAGTAGTATGTATTTACGATTCATCAACTTAAATACGCCTGATTCATATCTATCATACTTTACCATATCTACTTCTATCTCTATCACACTTTGCATCTCTTTACTTGAAATAAAGTTATTTTATATTATGTATGTATGTTTTAGATATGAAAATCATATCTACGATCACGATTTTTAATTTGTGATTTAAACACAATTTATACCTTATCATTTTAACAATTGTTTTTATCGTTTTAACTGGAAATTTTACTTATGTATGATTTCATTAATGGCCTTTTCGTGAGCAACAAAATTATAACTAAAATAATTATATTGATGAATAACAACATTTATGTTTTTTTTTAGATTCCTCGCTTCGACTCCTCAATCTTAATACCTAAAAAGAATATAGCTGTTATTTTCGCCATGGTATTTATGGTGTCCTTGAATTGGAACGTTTTAGGGTAAGTTGAAAAAAAACAGAATTTTTTTATATTTTTGCAAATAAATGCGATTATGCGATGTTGGTATGAACGTAACGCGGTACTTTATCTAATTTGACTTTTCATTGAAGGATAATATTTTTATGAAAGAAGTTGGAAGAAATATATAAAATATTTATTAATTTTAGATGGAATACGAGAACATTCAACGAGCCAAGTGCTACTCACGTGAGTTCTCGGCATCTCTTGTGGTCCGACGAAAACAAAGATGCAATTTCAACTGGTAATTTAATAGTTTCTTTAAATAAATGCATTTTTATTTTATCTGTTATTTAGTTTATATGAGTTATTTTATTATTGTTGGTTTGCATATTATATAATTTACTTTTTTTAGTAATGCATATAGACTATCTTATAAAGCAGGGCTTCTTAAACTGTGGGTCGCGAGACTACTGAAAGGGGCGTCGCAAAGATCTGATACTTTTCAATCATTATTGATACAGCTATATGGCTGCAGCTGTCCTTTAAAGAACTTTTCTAACAAAGTTTTTTTTGTCTCCTCCTAAGTTTTACCATTACCCCTTTTCTATTGAATAAATATATATATATAGTTTTATGTCATTCTATTTATTGTGTTTTATTACTACCGATATCTCATCAACGTTTCCAATTATATATATGTGAAATGAATGGGTATGTACTCCTTATTTTATTTACATTGTAAAATATTACATCTACATCTACGGTTAATATAATTCATTATATAGAGGAGGGGGTCGTTTAAAATTTCCTAAGCTTGAAGGGGGTCGCTATATAAAAAAGTTTAAGAAGCCCTGTTATAAAGAGTCATCTGTCGATCAAATTAGCCAGAAAGTTAATTGGTAATGATAATTGAAATCATTGACTGGTTAATCGTGACACTAGTTTCTCTCTGACTTTCTGACTACCCTGTTATGCGGGATAAAACGCGTAGCTGCTTTTAAAACTGATGATCTTTTAGATTATGATACATTTAATCGAAGTGCCGAAGGAGTTGACTGTCAAAATGCAACATTGAACGACTTTGCAAAAATAAACCAGACTGAAAGTATACGAATAGTTGGGGAGCTCAAACGATGGATTGGTGGCGGCAAGACGTTGAATTGGACGAAAACACCCAGAAAGAATAAAGTTTACTTAGATGAAGAACAAATAACTGGTATTTAATGTTTAAACTTAGAAAATTTTATTGTTACGTATTTAATTAATATGATCCAATATGCTTAATAAAAATTGTCTCTTCTTAAATATTAAAATCTCTCTCTATATTAAATTAATATTTAAGGGACAAACTTTTTTAATATATTTTTTACTAATATTTTATATGTAACTATTATTCTTCTATGACTTTAGGTGGATTGTTGGAAACGTATAGACTATTCAACAAATTAAACCTCGACAACAGTATCATCGACATACCTACTAGTAAAAATAGTAAAAACGTACGAGATAAATCACGTCTAAGAAAGCTAAGAAGAAACACACAGACAGACAAAGACATATTTTCAGATAGTCCTATGTATTATGAAAGATTATATCACAAACCCTTAAGAAAATCTGTTGATGAATTGAATATGGGTGATTTTGGTGAATGGAATGCGTTGCTTCAAGCATTGCATAGAAGGGACGACACTTTCTACGTAGTGGGTGTCGGCAAAGGTGAACATTTGTTATTACCAGCTGTAACACATAATGTGACAAGGCCACCTAAAATGGCGTTGATTTTACCAGCAAGATCGGGTAATGGTAAGTTTCACTTCTTTTTATTAATAATTACTCTCTTTTTTAATTTTTTTTTTAACTTTAACTTTACGCTGTATCCCGCATATAGCAGGGTAGGCAGAGGGAACCTGAGAACCTGGTGTTAGGACACTCCATTCTCTTTCAATAATACCGTTCCCCACTTTCCGCCGAATTGAGGCATTGCGTGGTGAGTGGCGGAACTCAACGCCGCGATTTGCCTTGTTACCAAACCCAAGAAATGAAAATACTAAATTTTACATTTCCTGGAATGGTAATCGAACCCACAACCTGTCACGTTTACAGTCGCACGCTTGTGCCTCTGCGCCACGACAGGCGTTAATTTTCTTGGAGAGAATATTTATTTCGCTTAAGAAGCTTGTAGTTTATTAATTATGTTAAATTTTTAATTACCAAATTCTTTACAGATTCTCTATTGAATGATCACGTGACCCTTATGCAAATTGACTGCTCCGTCGTAAACACAACCCTAGTCAAGCTTAAGTCAAATGCTTTACCAGAGAGCTTAAGAAAAACAAATAAAGTTGATGAAAAACTCGCTAATATAAATCCTAAACCAGAAAATAGAAATATAAATTTTAAAAATGATTCTAGTCCTGGAGTTTATAATACAAACAACAATTTATCTAATGTTGTAGACTACAATAAAAACAATTTAGGTGATATAGATATCAATAAGAATGATTTATTCGCTCAGTATTTGTTATCTAAATCGCGAAATGTGCAGCGCGATTCTATGGAAATTACAAATGTAGATATAGGTAAAAACGATAAAATAAAAGCAATAACGTAGCAATGTAATAAATAACAATATAATTAGTACAATATTTGTAATATTTTATATTAAAAAAAACAATATTTTAAATTGCTTCCTATTATATGTACTGTGACTAAAAGCTCAAATCAATTAAGCTTATTGTTGATTTTAATAAAGTTTTTTTTATAATGATTGTAATCAAAAAAATCATAGAAAATAAAGAAATATTATATTTTCTTTAGATTTCAATAGAATTTGTTTAATATGAGAGTTTAAGAATTTCACACAACATTACAGCAGCTTTGTTGATTTGAGCATTTGAACAGTACATATTCAAGAGATAAATTTTATAGAATACATAATTTTCATATGTTTATAATTTTAAATGAAATATAAAAATTGTTTTAAAATTATTGTATCACATTGTAAAATTTATTTTATTATTAACAATTTTATGAAGAATGACTTAAATATTTGTTATATATAAAGTTATGTTTCTGTTAATTTTGTGATTATTCATTTAAGGTTAACAATGAATTAAAATGTTGTATAAGCAATAAGGTTATTAAGTAAATATTTATAATAAATGTTCATATCGCTTCTTAAGTTTACAAAACATGACATCGTAATTTTTATAACTATAGATCTCATAATACTTATATATAGAATACACTATAATATAAAAATTTATATGGCGGCAATAATTTATAGGCCTAAACTTAATATTTTACAACCATATTGTCCTATTTCAATTATAATAAACTTTCAATTGATTGAAATAAATGCAATAAAGTTATATTCTAAAATAGGTATCAGTGTGTCATGTAAAAGCTAAAGCAGATATATAAAGTTAACTTAAGTTCTAAAATAATATCTGTTTGTTGGCTGTGTCTGTTTGTTTATTGTTTATATTTAATTTAAATGTCACATAGAAAACACTATTACTTTTTTAATAAGTTAAATATTTGTTAATGTTTTATTTAAAATTTTAATTTTCCAAGACTTTGAAATCTGTAATGACATTATTATAATATTTATATAAGGTATATACACACATATACATAAGTAAATATTTTATTTCTATTCTTATTTACCTTAATTTAAAACAATAAAACTTGTTTATTTACATCATCCATTCGTGGTATTTCTTTTATTTTCTTCTATATATTTATTATAATAAAGCCAAATAATATAAAATTTACAAATTGTAGAATTTGGGCCATTCTGATTAATAAACCATATTTTTGTAATGTGTCATCTGAGTGTGTTCTGTAGTTTTTGCGTGAAATTACTCTAGGTGATATAGCTGTTGATTAGTTACTACTGGCATCTATCTATCGATCTTTATAACTCTCGCGTTCATAATAAGTAGCATTCAGTGAAGTTTAAAGTGAATTAACACAAAGTGTTACATACATATATATGCTTATAATAAATATAAGAAAAAAATATTAAAGCTGGGTAATATAGAACCGACAGCATCTTAGATATCACTAATAAATTCCGTCAGCTGACATAAAAATCTTTCTCCCTATTACTCATTATCTTCCTATTTCTCTCTATTACTCATTTGTAAATATGTGGCGCAAAAACTGCAAATGGCAATACCTAAATATTAAATCTGACAATTGACAAATTAATTTTTGAACAAAATTCTAACCTCTAAATTTATTTTACATTTGTACTAGTTTCGGTAGTAACTAGTACGGTTTAATGATATAGATACGTTTAAGCACAGTTGTTTCATTGACTTTTCAAATATAAATAATATAAGTCTTTTTGTATTTCTTTTTGTAATATGCAAATGATAATTGGGTTATTTGAAGCCAGTTAATATCAATAAAAGATGAATTGTTTACGTTTCTTTAAACCACCACGGTTATTTTCGATATATAGAATAGGTTCTGTGAGATGTATCTCTCAGAATCATTTGAAATTTAAAGAAACTGAAGACAAATGGAGGATTAAGGATGATTTACCTGAAAATTGGAAGCTTATATATAAAGCACCAATGGGTGACGCTCTTAACTATGCGGTGGTATATTTAACTTGTTCGACAGCCATAATATCTGCTAGCGCTTTGTATTATGCTGCATTTAGCTTTGATGTAGCTACAATGAATGACCCTCTAATAGTTGGTGATGATGTAATAATTGCTAATAATGCTACAGAATGTCTTGTATATGGATGTGGATTTATTTTATTTCATGTGCTTGTGAAAATATTACTCTCAAAATTTGTTATACGTTTATACAAAAGTAATGATGAATATATGGCTATCTTTCGAGGAAATTGGTATAATTCAATTGTTAAACACAAATTCCACTTGCAAGAATTTAAAAAATTAAAACCCACCTTTTTTGTATCCTGGGGTGATGCAAGATTTGGGCTTGGAAAAAGACATGGAATTTTGTTAAGTAATTATTTTAAAACACCTGAATACTTTAATTATTTACTTTGGAAACAAAAATCTTAGGTCTTAAAATTGTATATATATAACTTAGTACTATTTATGTTATATTAATGAGAAATAAATAAAAAATTACAAGTAATTTCTACTTTTTATTCAATTAACATTTTCTTATTTCACCCCTGAATTAAAATCCTCCTGTAAAAGCATTATTCCACTTAAACCTTGAATCTTTTTTTATGGTTGTAGAGTCCATTTTCCTTGGGTCATCTTCGAATTTCTCTAAAGCTTCGATTTGTCTTTGTTCAGGCTCTAAATTCTTTGTAACTAAACATTGCCCATTTTCTTTGAGAACAGTGTATTTAATATCAGCTTCTGTTGGTTCGCCATAAGGAAAAGTTATGGGTATTATTTTAATTAAATGTTTTATTTTCCATAATTTGGCATTCATTTCTGGTATGTTTTTAACTATTGCTACCCTATTCTGAAAATAAAACATTTAAATTGAATTACAAGCATAAAAAAAATATACAAATCATAATAACAATAAAAAAATCACTTCTTCATTTAGTTTAAGTTCCTTTAGAACTTTCTTTTCCCACCATGGATGATGTTTAGCACTCTTAATTTGCTCAATCCTGAATAGTTTTGATGGTGTGCACTCAGGTTCTTTTTCATCTGGGTTCCTATACAACAAAAACCATGATGGTCAAATATTGTGGTCACTGTAATTTTATAAACTTCAAATATAGCAAGCGATAATTAAATTTAGTTTTGGCTCTCTTTTTCTTTACGGCTTATTAAAACGGTTATTCTTAACAAATTTTAATGTAAGGGTGGAAAATTTTATAAGAAGAATGTATTATACATTTCTTTGAATATTTTTTATAACTTATATAGTTATTATTTATTAACGTTCAGTATTGTTTATTAACGTTTTACTTTATTTGGTATCGTTGTTTTGACTCTAATCATAAAATCTCTACAATAGTCTTGATATATGTTTTGTAAAAAAATAAAATATAACCTAGGATAATAAGTTATTCCTCCTGGATATTTTATTCCTCCTGGATGCCTATAGCCTCTCCATCGGACAGATAAAGTTGAAGGGTTAAAGGGTTTTAAGAATTGTTTATTCATATTTGCGTTACGTTAAACTAGAGTTAAAAATAATGAATTTCAGGTTATATCAGTTTGACAAACTATTGACAATTGACAGATTAATTGGACTAAATTAGTTAAGAAACCTAAGTAAATATTGTCACTCCCTAGTATCTGTAGTTTAAGTAGTATTGATAAATTAAAAATACAAAATTAATTTATTAGGACAATAATAAGTTGAAAACTATTGCTATTTTGCTTTTTTAAAAATACAAAATAAGTTAATTAAATACACATTGATCAAATTATACAATAGAGCAAAGAATCATGTTATATGCAAGTTGTAATTTGTTTTAAATACATCATAGAACACTTAATCGATTTTTTGAACCTTTGAACCACAAGTACCTTTGAATCATTTAAATATTATTTACTCTACGTATAGTGCTATTAGTTATCTGGAATATTAGTAGTCTATGCGTTACTCACGAATAGCTTGTTGAGTTTGAATTTTAAATTTGAAATGTCAAAAACGTTGCGACAATTAGCGACAAGTTATCTTCTCGCCTAAAAGCCATAAATTAAAAAACAACACGCTATCTTTTAGTTTTCTTTGCTTTGAAATCTGTCATAACACTTTTTTTTGTAATGTTATTTAATAAATATACAAATTAAAATATATTTATATCTTAATGAAGAAGGTAAGATTTGAGTCTCCCGTCAAAACTTTTCAAATAAAAATAATGGAAAATTCAGAATGCCACTCTCCTCGTCCAATTGTTGAGAGGCAACTGAATTTCACACCAAATATCGAGATGTTTCATTGTAAGTCAGTGCCTTACACGAATGATCCTGTTCAGATATATGAATATAGTAATTCATCACCATGCCCTAGAGTAAGTAAAACGCATTTATCAAGTATATCCAACATAGACAATAGATGGACACCGTCTAATGAATTGGAGCTCAGTACACTTGACTGTACGAATCCTAACAGAACATTGAGAACCCAAAATTTAACACCAAATAGAGATGGTATTAATATTTTACATGATAACCATAGAGTACAAGCATTGAGAGAGAATGCTTCTAAACAAATATTAAAACCTATAGAAAATATAGTGGCATCAAGATCAAATTTCTTGGCACCAAGTAATGATTTTTTTCTTAAAAAGGACAATATAAAAGGTTTAGAAGAGTTGCAAAATAAAATGAAATCTGTACATTTAAATAAAGAAAATAATCCCCTTCTTAAGAAAAAAGAAATAATGGACCTGGGAAGGCTTCATGTACCTGCAACAAATCCTAGTTTAGATACCTCTATTAACAGTAACAAAATGTGCAGGTGTCATCACTGTGTTCAAGCTTTTCATGCAAAACCCTGCTTCAAGCAAGTACAGGAAAATAATGAAATTTTGTCTACATATCAAAGTAATTTTAACACTTGTCATTGTATATCGAAATCTAGACATCCTTTATGCTGGCCTTGTGATTATCACACAATGAACAACCAACATGTGTGTAATTGCAACAACCCTTCAAATGAAAAAGCTCATAACACAATTGATAAAAAAACATGGGCTATTAAAAAATATGAACAAGCTCAAAAAACAGAATGCTTAGATGTGGAATTACAAAATAGTGTAACTAAAGAAAAGAGAGAACCAACTGTTGCAGATTTATTTAAAATAATAAAATTACAAAATGAACAATTGCAACTTTTGCAAAAAAAAGTTGATGAGTTTATTTCTACAAATAAAAAACAAGAAACTCAAATTGTTACTCAACCTATTAAAAATTTTATGACAGAACATGTAGAAGTTGAGACTATTGGGACAGAGCAAAAAATATCTATAGGAGTAATGACAAGTTTTGAAATGGTTCGTACTTCTACTGTAATAAATAAAGAAATAGTTCAACAAAATGAGGCACAAATTCAATGCAATCGGTCTCAAATAAGTATTAAAGGGGTTGTAGCAAAATCACATCCAGTTAACTTAAATTTTCTTGATGGACTAACTCCTGTGCCCAAAGATCAAACTGCATCAACTGACCAAAGTGAAAATGATAAAAAGGAATGTATTGATAATATTAAGGAGGCAGAAAACTTACTAGATGACAAAACGCTTAATGAAATGAGCTTATATAATGTACAAGTTGACAATGCCATAACACCACTTATGTCACCAGAACAGAGCTTGTATTTGGATGTTAGAGATTATAGTGAGTAAGTATTGACATATATATGTACAAGATCATAACATAGTACTAAACATTTCAACAGTAATAAATCTACAACAATAATTTCTAAGTATTTTTTAATTTCTAGAATATATTTATATTGCATTACTTTTCCTTTTCTAGTATTTTTCAATAATTATTGAATAGCACAATAATATATATCTTTAATTTAATCTGTAAGTACCATTTTGTTTTTCAGTTCAGATACCAGTAGTGATGACCAATCAAATGTTGGATGGACTTATTATAATAAAGTAATGGTAAGATTTCAACTTTATCTTAAAATTTTAATTATTATTTTATTATATTTTATTTTAATAAGCTGCATATTGATACCTATCTCAGTACACATAAAATATACATAATTGTCATATAGAGAGGAGATATAGAGGATTGCTATTTACATAGATAATAGAGATCATATATTGCATCCATGCATGCAATTAAGGCACCCATATGTAGTCATTATTCTTTGTATTTATAGACTCATGTGAATGGCATACTACAAGAATCTGACATGCCTTCATCAGCCAGTGCATTATATAGGAAAGCTCGGCAGAAGTGTATGCAAATGCAAATTGATAAAAGTAATGTTAGTGTGGCTAAAAGGTAAATGGTCTAATTTTCCTACTTTAAAAAAAAGGAATTTAATGTATTGCATTCTTCAATTTTTTAATCGTAGACTCAATTGTTTATTATTACAGAGTAACTTTTGGTGATGATCCATTCAACAATCAACAAGTGCAGGCACCAGTCCATGCTATGACTGATACTAGTCTAAAAATGAATCAACTGGCTGCAAAATACCTTAAAAATGGTGGACTTTCAAATAACACTCCCTCACCAAGGCCTACACAGCCTACAGGTGTGCCTGGGGACATGTCCTTGGCCACAAGGAATTATATGGAGAAACACAAGATTATACAACAAGGTATTTAGAATATTATATACATTATACAAAGCATGGTGATGACTTTTGCAACTGAATTGGATAGAACGTGAAAACCATCAGTATATGAGAAATATGGAAGTTTAAAAACAATGTATGAGCCATGACAACATATTACTTCTTACAAAAATTAACAAATTATTTAAAATTTAGTTTGTATTTAAGAAGTGTGAGTGTACACTTTTATGTGTGTGTGTGTGTTAAAAAATACCTATTAAAAATATCAATTTTTGTGAAACGTTAATATAAATTTGTATATTTAAGTTTTTTTTTAAAAGAAATGGTTTTTTGACATTATATTTTTCTATTTATATTCTTTTTAATCAGAGTCGAAAAAAAATTAAAATCAAGTTTTTTTAATTAGATCCCTATAATTCTCAATTCGGCGGAAAGTGGGGAATGGAATTGTTGAAAGAGAATGGAGTGTCTTAACACTAGGTTCTCTGGTTCCCTCTGCCTATCCCGCTACATGCGGGATACAGCGTGAAGTTGAAAAAGAAAAAAAAATTCTAAAGGTGGTTTCGTGTACGATGTGTGATTGATTGTGCGATGTCGTTCATCGTTATGGTATATAGGTACAATAATTTTAATTTTTCTTTCTTTTGTAGGTACAAACTTTCGTCCAAAACCATCATCGCCTTTAGAAATTCCAAGATTCTTAGATATTACAGCGTTAAAGCAACAACCTAAATTTTTATGACAAAGTGTTGTTTTAGATATGTTGCAAAATTGTATATTGTATATACATATTTGTAGATATTTAATAATTTTATATAATTTATTAATGTTTATTTTATAATGTAGATTATAATAGTAATTAAAATTTAGTATGCAAATGTTCATAGGAAATATTAAAATTGTATTTTTGATAATTGTTAAAAAGTGTTAATAACACACTTAACAAACCAAAAACATTTTTAGAAAACTGTTTTTTTAATGTTACAATTGAATTAAATCTTTGGATGTGTCCAAAAGGACATCAATTCACATCAAATATTTTCGTTTTAAAATTATAACATTTGTAGGTAGTAGTATTTTTAAAGATATTATGTATTAATAAGTACACTCCCTTATATTATTCTGGAATGAAGTGCCAAAGAGTGACATGCTGCTACTTTGTATGTAGTTATTTAATTATTTCATAGTTTCATATTTTTTTCTGCTGGTACATTTTTTCTTATTTTGTTTATTTATTTAGTAATATTGTGTGGACTTGCTTGTATTTTATTTTTATGACTTAAAAATGACATATATTTGTTAATTATTTTTAATAAAACACATTTGTTTATTGAACAGACATTTATTTAAACTTTACAGGAAATAACAGATTAAACTTCTAAATTTCTGGTACATACTATTTTTGGAATAGTTGAGTCCAAAACATTTTTTATAAATTATTTACAATTACGATTATTTTTAACGAATATATGCTACGATAGTCGAAAGATATCTAAAGTTTAATGTGAGATGCCCTTACTTTATAGTAGAAACTAACAGTAACAAATATTTTTTTATTACATAATATATTGAATAACCAGACTCAAAATTATAAAGTTACAATGGTAAAATAAAAATATATTTCAAAACAAAAAAAAAGAAAGTTCTACTTCTATAAAATTAAATAATTTTATCATCTAAGTTCTGCTGTTTTCGTTTTTATTTTATTTAATGGAAACTATTTTAGTATTGGTGTCTTTCAGTTTTTATGAAAAAAAATTAATATTAGTCGACTTTGTACTAAAAAAAATAGTACGTACTAATTACAAAATCACCAAAATGAAGTAAGTTGATGACTTTGTGATTAATACGAATTTGTATAAAAGTGATACCGATTTTCATATAACTTACAAAGTTATTTATAAATAATTTCTAAGAATTGAACGCTCTAAATATAAGGAATATTTGACCGATAGTTCCTTTATTTTTTGCTACACACGTAGCTCGTACGAAAAAAAACTTGTACCTTAACAGAAATTCTTGTTATTACAATGGCCATTATTCAATACTAATAATTTAAGTAATTAACATCTAACACGAAAGTTACTCCTTATACAGATAGAGAATAATGTTTTCAATAACCTTATATTATAGTATATATTATTTTACCTACTTCATTTAAAATATCTTGTTGTAAACACATTATTAATTTCTTAATAGCTATCAGTTTGGTTCATCCATAGAGTACTTGCTATTAATTTCTAAAAACACTGACAATTTTTCTAATACTTCACTACACGTAAATGAAGTGTTCTAAGAGCTTTAGATTGGTTTAAACATTACATACTAAACAATATTTACAATGTTTTTTCTATCACTTAAATAATATTTCAATTCTCTTGCATCGCAAAGTTTTCATTTTAATTCTAAAAATAATAACCAAATAATTGGATGGCACTTCAATTATAAACAATGCAATAATGATTTCATCATTAAGTCTAGGTAATCTATATTACATCACTTTATGTCTTGCATGTTTGTCCTTTTTGACTAGTTTACCTTAAAAACATGTATTGTATGTGTTATTTAAGTTTTTTTAAACTGGCAGATTAAGATGAAAAATATTCTTTAAAAAAAAAAAAAAAGAAAATATATATTGTTTTATCTACAATTTTATCTATCATACAATGAATTATAAAAAAGTATGTAAGAAATAAAGTGTTGAATTATTATCATTCTAGTTTACAAGAATCTATTGCGCTTTCTTAGTAATAACATAACTCTCATCTCAACTGCCAATTTAAAACAACCTTACTATAATAGATGTATCCTAAATCTTACAAGTTACGCTTCTACATAATATAGTAATAGTATAACTATAAAGTATATATAGTTCTTTAAATAGTTACAACTATACTAACTCATTTGGTTAAAATAATATTTACTTTAACTAATGACATTAATTATATTTTCCAAGTAAGGATTCAATAGAATCTAGTTTATTATTCATTAGAGCATATTCGTAGCTAAATTAATAAAAAAAATATTCAATTATATATTGTTGAATACTAAAACACAAAAATATAAGCAAATTTCATAAAAATAGTAGTGTGGCTCTTTTTTTTTTAATTTTTGAGTTGCCATCAATCACTGGTTGTACTTTAACATTATAAAAATAAAACCTTTGAACATTTTCAATGCTCTCTTTAATCTAACGATAAAAATATTTCTTTAGAAGCATTATACAAAAATAATTTATCAGGTCATGTGTTTGTACTTTAAACAATAAATTGGTACAATATTTTTATGTATAACATAGCATTAACGGTTATAGACAATATATTGTTTATCTTTAAATATACTGCCTCTTGTTCGTCATTTAAACGATTATGCTATGACAATTAATTAATTTATTTTTATACCACTATACAAACCCTAAAATTTTATAATATTTAATATTCATAATATATTTTTTCTTATTTACTTTGGAATGTAACATTTAGTTTAGTTTCGTTATGCATATGCGTTAGAAAACTACATTGAGAAATCAAGTATACATACTCGTACAATTTAAACATCGAATACTAATGATTTCTATATTGAAATTTTATATAGAAATTTGAAGGTACCTGGAATTATCTGTGACCTGTGAATCTAGAATACGATCTAAAACGTTTACCTTTCCTGCTGTTTAAATTTTCATATAAAATTCCAATATAGTAAATTTGTGATCAACACCTAAGAATATTAGTATATATTAGTATATATAGTACTAATTAAATATAATCAAAGTGTTGTTACGCTTATTCAATTTGTAAATGAAACTTTAATATACGTAGGTATATTGGACACATCACGCAAGTTATTCTATTCTTCTTGAAAATCAGTCAATTTACAATTTTATTGGTTTATATCTACATTTAATTATAATACATATTAGTAAAAATTAAATAATACTCACTTTTTAAAATTATATTTATATATTATTTATTATATTCACATATTAGTGATCGAGACTTAGATATCTTTGGAGTAAATACTGGTTTTGTATACCTAAATTATGCAGTTAATCTATCGTAACGATTTACTCCCCAACCTACTGAAATAATTTAGATGTCGGTATCGCATAACACGTTATGAAATTTAAAATTAATGATTTTGTGCAACATTCAGGTAAAGTTTTCAATATTAGGTTATATTTCTATTGGAACGATCTTATTACAAATTACAATAGGTTCCCTTGGCCTCGGCTAGTGGCGGTCGGAAATATTTATGGGATTCGTGGGAATTCGGCGGGCATACATCAGCCGGCGTGGGAGTCCCACATAACTCGTCCGAGTCCACAATTGTGCGGTACACGTGAAAGGGATTCTCTACGTAAAAAAATAAATAGAAAAAAGGTCCTTACCACTATCCTTAAAACCTTTATTCTTATATTTATTTTCATAAATTTTAATATCCTAGGATGTGTACAATACACATGTTTAAATAGGGAGTTACAAGTTAAGTCATATGAATTCTTAACAAGACATTTCTTTGCCATACTTTTACATTTTACTAGGCCCTCAGTTCGGCATGTGCATGTAGAAATATAGATTATAACCAAATATTTAAAAAAATATACGGAGTTGTATGAAATGTTGATACCTAGTACGGTGAAAATTGATTCACTGAAACTTGCTGAAAGGATTATATAGTAGATGAATGTAAGAGGTACAATTTATTATTATAGCATTTACGACGGCTGGTAATTTGCAATCTCTATGGACTCGTCATCACCGCCACCTCTTGATTTGCTATCCAGTCTTAGTTCTGCAAGTCTTTGTTTAATACTGTTCGGTCTGTAATGTATGAGTTAGACAATTTTTATTATAGTGTGAGCATTTTCTTACAAATTAACGTTAGAAAAACTTACAGGTAAAATTCTTTTCATACCTATCTGTAAAATAGTCGGTGACGACGTGGTCGGCGGAGACGGACTGTCGCTGGTAGGCGGCCGCGCTGAGGTTACTCTGCGGCACCTTGTAGATGCGCACGCAACGACCGCTATTTTCTGGTACTATGACGAAATATGTTTTCGTAAAATATGTTTTCGTATATGTTTTCACGTTTAAAGTACTAACTCTAAGTAATTTAGCAAAAGACATTTCTTATGTTTTAACTAAGTAAATAGCTCTTTGTTTGAAATAAATGTGCTAATTTAGTATAAGAGCGGCGATTCTAGGTGAAGGGTAATATTTAGATAATTTTGTTAATTTTTCTATCATAAGATACCTTGTGGAGAAGTCGGTGGAGATATAGGTGTCATCCGCGTCAGTGGCGGGCGGATGTTCTCCTGCTCCGACGATATCGAGCTACTGCGACTCGATGCTGAATTGTTGTCGGGCGTGCGACTGTTTGTATAATCCGTTCTAGAATTTATTAAAGTATTTAATTTAAATAATTATTCGTAATATATTAAAAAAAAAAGAAAAACGATATGAACCAATTTTTTCTACTTCGTTTATGTTTAAGATATATAGAACTGTATGTTTTAACTTATAATAAGAAAAAAACTTACTTCTCATTACCATCTTCATCATCAATAGAATAAGGTCCGCACTTGCTCATCTGTCGTACAAGCTCGTAGTTGTCGTGCAACGCGAGGCAGGGGTCGATCTCGCGGCTCAGCGGCACATACTCAGGAGCGCACGCTACGTAAAATATATCCTGCAAGTATTCATTAAAGTTTAAATTTTGATTTTAGTACAGTAATATATATCTGTATATACGCTGTAAGAGTTATGTAAAATTATGGCCTTTGATGTGTGGTAAACACATTGATGTTAATAAGGTATTAAAAACGTGTCTTTTGAGTTTTGAAGCAACAACAAAGGCTCAACAAGGCTCTGTCCCTAGTGTGGCAGTTAGAGAGAGAAAGAGAGGACCATTAAACACTATGTTAAAGAAAAAATATTTTTAGACGTAAAAGAGTGACACATTTTAATAATGAAGTAATGCATAGTACAGATATTTTATTTTTTTAGTAGGTATAGATTTACTTGGCCAATGAAGAGTTGCGTAATTTTAAGCATGAAATTATAATTATTTAATATTTATACTTACTCGTCGTCCGCAAAGAATTTTTAGTCCGGGTATGCATGCGGCATGCACGAGCGAGCCGTTAGCCACCAGACGTATTTCTAACAAATCCTCGGCAAACGCCATTATGTATGGAAACGCACACACTAAAAAAAATTGTAAGTAAAATAATAATGTAACATATATACTTGCCATAATGGCTTGACATAATTATGGCTCAGTGGGTTCACTTGGGGTAACATTTAATTAGCAAGGCATTGAATTCCGCCGCTTACCAAGCAATGTCTTGATTTCGAGCAGAAAGTTATGGAGTGTTCTCACACTAATTTTTGCTATCTATGCTAATAAATCAAAATTTATTAAAACTGAAAGAAAAAATATAACATCGCACCTTTAGGACCTAATCAAAAAAATCATAATTTTGATTTTTTGCCACAAAACAACAATCTAATTTTATGATTTAAAACAACAATCTTTATTGACTTTTTTTCAAAAAAATTATTTCATTTCAAAAAATCTTAAATGTACACCATGACGTTTCCCAAAAATTTGATATTTTTTAAATGGGTCACTATAATTCTGAAGGTGCGATATGTTGTGCAATATGCAGCAAGACAAGTTTAAAGTGTTCTTCCATAAGTAGGTTTCAGTTTACACCTTCTCCACGCACATTTTCAACGCCGCTTGTTAATTATATTTTAATTTAAATTACGTGTCGAAATAAGAAGTAGCATATAAAAAAAAAACTATCAAATTTCCTTACCCACTGCAGTAGGAACGGTTGTCCAGTGAAAATCGTATTCATTATCACTTTCTAGGCCTTTAGTCGTCAATCGCTCGAAATGGCATGTGTCTGAAATAAGTAAATTAAAAACATGAATTTCAAATATTTATAATTTTAAAATCATCTATTAATTAAAAAATACTAGATATTTATTATTTTTTTAAGACTAAATTACATAAAATTTGCCTGTGTTATTGTTATGCGCAATATGTAAAGCTATTTTACTGTTAAGGGTTATCTAGATCCTTGCAGTTGTTTCTGCGTGAAAGAGTAACAAACATTCATCGTCATTATCACAAACTCACATTTATAATGAAAAGCTAAGTAAATCATAAGTAAATCGATAAGCTTAACATTACTAAAAGAATTCCAAATATTATATAAGCTTACTGAATTTTAGACAATTAATATTGAATTTACTAACGATTGTAACATAAAATAATTTGTCCATCCCTCTCATCCCCGATCCGTAGCGCGTTGACTAGAGCACCTCGACGTGGTCCATTGTCATCTGATCCTTCAGCTCTTTTAATAGTCTAAATAAAAAATTTTAAAATTATATCAGATGCCTAACAAGAAGTCTTATCATTAGGCTTGCTAATTTATGGTACCGCCTGTCGTGGCACACAGGCACAAGAGTGCGACTTTAAACGCGGCAGGTTATGGGTTCGATTCCCACTCCAGGAAATGAAAGGCAAAGCGCGACGTTGAGTTCCGCCACTCAACACGTAATGCCTCAATTCGGCAGAAAGTGGGGAACGGAGTGTCTTAACACTAGATTCTCAGGTTCGCTCTGCCTACCCTGCTATATGCGGGATACAGCGTGAAACCAAAAAAAAAATTGTGATGACTAGTATAGTCACTATGTTATCTTCATGCTTTTTTCTGTATAACAGTATAGCTAGAGAGAATCTCATATTCAAGTCACTCTATTCTCCACTTCCCGCCCAAATCCAAGATGTGAAGCGTGTTGAGTGTAAGAAATCAACGACGCTATTTTTCTTATCAGAGCGGAAAAGAAAAAAAATAAGCATGACATCAAGTGGGAATCGAAACCACGACCAATCGCACTTACAGTTAGACACTGTTCCACGATGGTCTCGAAGAAAAAAGAACAACATTGTTTTTCAAACAAGAGCTACCGACTTAAAAGACAGTTTTGACAAGAGCTATTCATGAAATCAAAAATTCAACGACCCATTTCCTGTTCTTTAGATAAAAAAACAAACAATGACTTATTATTTCCTTAAAAGATAATAAAGAAAATATATACTTATATTACTTGTATACCTGTGCTGTATTGAGTTCTAGCAACTCCCAGTGGTGTTTGTAGCCGACGACCATTATTCCGAACTCGCCGTCCATTAACTTTATTAATATCGGAGATTC
This sequence comes from Philaethria dido, assembly GCA_033558755.1. Classification (NCBI taxonomy): domain Eukaryota; kingdom Metazoa; phylum Arthropoda; class Insecta; order Lepidoptera; family Nymphalidae; genus Philaethria; species Philaethria dido. The sequence continues at coordinate 129,998 of JAKGSA010000074.1, read as the reverse complement.
ACATAGTTGGATGTCCTATAAAGTTTAATAATAGTAAATATTATTTGATATTTTTTTTATGAAACAATTTTCGCAAAGTTACTACCTTGATATGTATGTATTCGAATCCCATATCGTTGTCAGCGTTTGCTTCTTCGGAAAGTAGAAGAACTCTTCGACCAATAGCAACGGCTAGTAGAGTTTTACCATTTTCCCCTGCAATTTTTATCATACCTAATTTATATACCTATTTACGGTACATAACTATTTAAAAATATCTATTGCCTAGTGTTATAAGTCAAAGGTCATTATTAAAAAACTACATTTAATTTAAGATATAACTTATTACAATAAATCTTCTATTAGGAAAAATGCTATAACGTATCATACATACACATAAATCAGTTTAAGCGATGCTTTCCATTTCAATTATGTAAATCTGACAGACAGACTGTTGTCTAACATTTCACAGATCACTTTACATATAGTATATTACCTTGTTCCAGCACATCGAAGAAGTGTGCAGTCTTGGTTCTCGGAAGCCTCGCGTGTTTGCAGTCCTGCAGCGGGCGCATGGCCCACGCGCCGGCCGCCAGCTCGGGCAGGGGTAACGCATACACGCCCGCGCCCCCGCGGTCACCCGCGGTCCTACTCGGAATATACCAGCCCGCTCTGTTATACGTGCTGAGCGAACACAGCCTTCCCATCTGAGCACTACTTTTGTTGTGCCGCTTTCTGCAATATGTATCAATGATGTTATGTTTGTATAAGGATTCCTGTAGAAAAATAACGTTTCCATAAGAGATGTGATGTTATAATAAAGAACAGAACACACCGGAGTTATAATCGCGTATTGCTTAAAAATATATATATTTTTTTTTTCAATATATTTTTGAGCGAATCGGGATGTACTTAGTAAGGGTAAAGTCACAATTCTAATTAAGAGGTAAAGTGGTAAAGAGTAAGCAAGAGAATTATGTAGGGAGATATATATTTTTTTCTTTCATCCCTATCTACCGGTTACCGGCTGGAAGATATCTCTTATAGAGATAAGTCCACCGTTGCTAATTACTACTCTGTACTATTAACGTGTTTGTAGTTTTTTAAAGTGCAATAAAGAATATTATATACTCGCTCAGTGCATTTACTGTGATTTAAAGCAATTTTGAGGACATCGTGGCGCAGTGGGACAGCGTTTGATTATATACGCAACGGTTGTGGGTTCGATCTCCACTCGAGGAAATGAGTGTGTTTAAAGACAAAGAGTGGTTTAAATTGGAGTGCTAAGTTGAGAACGGAGTGTTTTAACACCAGATGCTAAGAAGCGTGAAATTGCCATATAATTTAATTTAAGTTTTATTTGATAATATATTTAATTACCGACTCAATAACATAAAATGCATAATTATATATCTATTTATAGACGAACACCTATGTATATTTGAGTACTTGCTAAAAAGATATAAATCTGTTAGATTTACTGAGTCAATAACAAAGTCAATGTCAAGAGTCTACTTGATCTCATGTTCTTCACAAGAAATTTTATCATCTCATCTATTCTATAAATATATGAGAAATTTGTAATATTTCAAAAGTGCTAATATGTGATAATAATGACATTTTTTTTATTATTCGAATACACAACGTAAATAAAATAACGAAGTGAGGCGAATCTCAACAAGAGACAAAAGACTCAACAAATTTGAATTCCCCTGGGTAAAATCTTCTTTGACACGTCGGAGTTATGATTTCATATCGCCAGTATTATATAGTGTTGCTGACAAAATAATATCATTAAAAACATGCAATAACTACTCAGTCAAAAAGAAAATTGTAGAATGGCTTCTAACCCTAGACTATAGCAGTACTGAAGATCTATTGAAAATACAAAAATAAAATATATAAATAAACGGTAAAAATAGCATACATTATGGGCATAAACACACACACACACAAACACACACGCACTTACACATTCACTCATACACACAACACACACACGGCAATTTTTACTAATAAATATAGTTATTCTTTTTTTTTGTTCTATTTTTTGTTTCATGTTACATATATTTCTATAGACTTTTTTTTTGTTAATTTATCCTTGTATGCTAATCAGAGAAGTCACTAGCTCCTATAACACAGTGTATACTATTATTTACTGAAAACATATATATCTCGTTAAGCATATATGAATATACCTTCTAAAATGTAAGTATTTGAAGTAGTGGATAATAAAAGACGTCCTTCCGCTAGTTGCTCTGCACATATGGGAGTAGCGGGTAAGGGAGCGGCGCGCCATAGCCTCCCTTCCCAAGGAGCACGACGCGACCCTCCAGAGCCTAAAATATTAAATCTATTAATCTTTATAGTATATCTATATTAATCAATTTCATATTAGTTTTCTTTTTGAACTGGAAATAATTGAAAATAAAAATTTTTCACTACAGAAATTTAAATTAACTGTAAAATGATAAGCATAAAGCAAAGCTTATTATTTTGCCTAAGATCATTTCAGAATAAAAAATATGTGAAATTAAAATCATTTAAATTAAGCTACTATTTTATTAAATATTAAAACAAGAATTATTAAGTTCCTTGCCGACTCTTTCCAGTAGAACTGAATTGACTTCCGCGAAGGTGGTAGTTTATGTTCATTCGATGCTTCAATAGTGCTTGCAAAAGTCAAATTGAATAAAGAGTTATTCTAATTTGAATATTAAAATAAAGTAAAAACTCTTACCCGTAGAAACTAAGCTGGTTGGAGCATCTCCCCGTAACACAGCGTCTAGTTTTAAAGCCTGGCCTACGTGTAAAAATCTTTCTGTGCGTGCAGCGCCCGCGCCGCCTGCGCCGGCTCCCCCGGACCACACGTCAGATAAAGCACGACGGGAGAGCATTGGCTAAAATTATTCAGTTTTTAAAATATCTATATATAATTTAAAATAATTTTGGTTTGTGTTCTACTTATATACAACTTGTATTTGTAATTATGACATTGTATTATATTTAATTTAGAAAATGAAATGCAAAGTCTACATTGTACGTATGTTTATATAGGTACATCATATTTACAACGACGCAAGACTTTGTTATTATTTACTTAGTTGCTCCCTCAACATCGAGTCAGAAACTCGGTAAAATTAATTAGTATTTAAAACAATGCACGAGTTGAAAATTCAATAGAAAACTTGAAATGTCAAATGAAAACTTACCACTTTATGATCGGAGCAATGTTCCGCGTATATGTCTCGTATAAGTGTGTCTAAAGTTCGCTGTCGTTTTAACGCAAAGGTCGGAGTTTGGAAAGCCGCTTTCTCACCATTCATTAGTTTGACCTGTAAACAATTTTATATCAAATTACGGAAGTAGGTTGTTACCTTGTTAAATACTATTAGGTATATGTTGAGGCCTGTGAGCATAATTTTTCGAACTTATATAAATTCGTATATTAATTTAAAATAATTTATATATATTTTTAAGCAATGTGTATCACTAGCACACTAGGTCAGGCCGAGAGAAGTTTTAAGACACTCTGTTCCTCGTTTTTAGCCATTTCTGTTATGTAACGGAACTTACGTAACGTTACATTTTATCCCGGCAGGGGTAATTACAAATTAAACGATATGATAGGGATCGTGCTTACAACCATCGCCATAGTCAATCACATATATTTTTGGACAGTACAGAATTTTGGTATTATAAAATATATGAAATACAAAAGAAAAATCACAACAAGATTTTCTTAATTGCTTTAACGAATAACTCGACACTTCAGTGAATCCTTCCATCTCCTAATGAGCTAATTTTATTAGAGTCGTCCGCTGACGTTAATAAACTTATAATAGGGAATTCCCTACTGGGCACGACGGTTGAATGAACGGTTATGGAGGAGGAACATTATATAAGTCCATTAATCTTTTATTGTATTGATTATTAAATGTTATTTATATATACGTATATTATTTAGAACTTGATGCCTTTCGTGACGCAGAGAAACAAGCGTGTGACTGTAAGAGCGACCAATTGTGAGTTCGATTCCCACTCCAGGAAATAAAATATTATATAATATTTAGTATTTTCATTTCCTCGCTCTGGTAATTAGACAAAGCGGTGTTAAATTTCGCCACTCAGCACGCAATGCATCAATTCTGCGGAAAGTGGGGAACGGAAATGTTAAAACAGAACGGAGTGTCATCACACTAGGTTCTCTAGTTCCGTCTGCCTACCCTGCTATTATTATATATTTAATATTTTTTTTGTTTATGTTTTACAATAATATTAATTGTTATGAGAAACTTTTATTCTTTAAATATACATATGTAAACTATGGGTTAGGAGAATGGTGGCCTTCTAAATTTTTCTTTGTAACTTTTGCTTTAATTTTATATTCCTTACATACACTTTAGTTGGAGCCTTGACTTACTATTAGTTGAGGGTTAAAAGTAATCGGCTCATAAATTTCGAAGGGTTGTTCACTGATATTTAGGTAAATATTCATATATATGAATATACATATGTATATTTAGAATTTAATTACCATAAGCAGTTTTCATAGATGATATTACTTAATTAAGTTTGAAGAATTATTTATTAGCTAAGTTAGAAAAGTCGTATTATCTTCTTAAATGTCTCTTTAAATTAATGAAACTTAAACTTGACTTAAATTTAGGGTGAAAAGTTAGTATGAATTAAAATAAAAGGGCTACCAGGTAATAAGTTATGATACTATTAGTTTTGTTAGAAAAATTGTGAATTTAGTTCGTTTTTTTGGGTGTAATAACGCAACACCGAGTTTAATTTCACTTATCCACACTAACTGGGTATATTAAAATATTTTAAATAAAAATATGTCACCATGTGGGAGTTCAATCTGTAGACGAAACGTGTACTGTCAGACCTCATCTGAATACTCTACAATGATGTCAACTCCTCGCTATGTAATACTTAATTATTTATGCAATAAAGCAAAGTAAATAAACATGAATATGATTTTATATACTTACTAGAAGAAATTCTCGAAAGAGCTGTGGATCGTTGAAAACTGGAGGACAAGGTAGAGATGGCCCAAATGGCGGTACAGTGTCGTCCGTGTATACGCTCAACCTGTAACCTTCTCCTTCTACTTCTGATACTACTGCGAATACATCTGATTTGTCTTGTAGGATAATTATTACTTGACACAACTATTTATTGTTTAGGAATGTACAAAATTTTTAAAGTAGCAGGATTAGCCTCTTGAAACTGAATCTATAGGAACTTTAAAAGAAATTGTATTTTTCTTTATTAACAAATTTGCAACGGCAAATAAAGAGCCAAAGATCTCTTTAATAGGTGGTCCCTAATTATTAATTGTTAGTATGTCTATTTAAAGTCCCCATGTTAAGTTAAAATTTATTTTAGTAACGATGCAAAGAATATCTAACTAAGGCAACGAACTATTCAAAAATTAACTATAAAGCTTTTAATAGAAATTCCAAAATGCATTCGCTCATTAAGCATATATTTGCTCTAAATGGGTATTCATGAGAAAATTACTAGGTATTTGTATTGTGCATGTACATCACTGTTTACTATTGGCCAGCTTGAACGTGCCCTACATACTGTATTTGCCATGCAGTTTCAAATAAGCTTTGATAAAATTTAATGAAGCCCAGCTTTATACGAATAATAATGGTTGTTTTAATTATACAGCTTCATTTCGTTTTGTACAGAGAGTAAGCTTTCGTGTACAACTATTTTCATAATTAAATAATTTCGTTATAATAATATTTATATAACATATATTTATATGCTGTTACCTTTTCTTGTTAGCTAATAATAGTTACTCCTTATTACTGCTAATTATTTTATAGCTGAGTTTCAAAGTACAATAACAAGGTCTTACTTAAGATTTTATTTATGGTACTTTCTAAAAGAATTAATTTGAAGCTAGTAAATAACACATACTTTTAAAGTAAGTAATATTCTAGGCATACAAATAACAAAATCCTTAGTATTTATTTGTTCTCCTATTATGATGTGTATTAGTCATACTTTTAATATATTTTTTTATAACTAAATCGAACTGGTCGTCTTGGGAATGATAAGTGCCGTGATCGGGAATGTAAATGTCGTTCATTTATAATACGTTATACTTAAAATGTTATATTTAAAATATATCTAAATATTTGTGGTGCTAGTTTATTATTTAATAGGTAGATACATCTCAAAATAAGCTAATGAAGAATGTAGTTTTAATTCACTAGGTCCTCTCAGTCCTAAATGCCCAAAGATAGAGATTAAAAAAAATAATAAAATTTTCCAATTCTGCGATTATTACACATTTTAAATTAAACAATTTAACACGATCAGTTATATATAATATTTTAGCATTTGACAGTACATTTTTTAGAAACTCATCAGTCAGGTCCACTATTCAGTCTACCTGTAACTACGTACTACTGTAAACTGTACCAAACATTTTCTAAAAATGAATTTCTGAGGGTCAAAATATGCGTAAATATCTTTTCGGATACTAAAATATTTACAATTAATCTGGTTAAAATGGTTTTATATGTATAAATATTATAAAATTAATTCAAACATGTACAAAAAGGATACGAGTAAAATGGCTCTTCACACATTGCGGGTTGAAGGTGTTGTGAACGGAGTCTTCTGTGAATACAATATTGACGATGTCGTTTCCGATGTGACGCTTCCGCTCCAGCTGTGTTGACAATAATGAAACTTGTGGTTACAGCAAAACGTTCTGAGACTTAATACTCAGTATGAGATAGTTTCGTAAGCCAGTATTCTGATTGTCACATATAATTAAATTTAAATTTCATGGTAAAGTTTTGATGTGAATATTATTTGCATACTTCCTATAAATTACTAAGTCAATTATAAATATTAGGTAAACTTAAAAAGAAGATAAGATTGGTAACCGAAAAAGGAAATAAACGCTTATAAAAGGTGTTTCATTGAGTATGGTAATAATGTTGGATTTAAGAGCGACTTAGAGTTCGAAATAAATATATATTTTTATGTAAGACATTTTTGATTTTTTTCTTAACTTCCCGCTGTATCCCGCATGTAGCAGTGTAGGCAGAAGGAACCTGAGAACCTAGTGTTAAGACACTCCGTTCCATACTTTCCGCCGAATTAAGGGCATTGCGTGCTGAGTGAGTACCAAACCCAGTAAATGAAAATACTAAACTTCTACATTTCCTGGAGTAGGAATCGAACCCACACCTGTCGCGTTTACAGTCGCACGCTTATGCCTCTGCGAAACGACAGACATTACGCCACACGTTTTGGATATAGTAACATAACTGTTTTTACAAACATCAATTGTTAATTTTGATTTTTTATGGTTATGATAATTTAAATTATATTAAAAATAATGTAATACTAATTTAAACAATTTCTACTGCGTTAATTGAAATAAATTATATGATATACACATATAGTACATTGTACTACATTAATAATTACTATTGAAAATACTATCGGCATTAAGATTAAGCTCTTAGTAAAACATATAATTCCTCTTAGCAAAATCATGCTCGCACAGCGCGGATTCCTGACATGCTAGTTAAATATTAACAGATTACGTTAAACTTATGTTCGATATATCTTCCTTTGACAAAGAAATTACACAAAACCTTTTTGCGGATATTGAATATCACTTAAAATAGCAACATGCTGAGAAAACAACAGAAAATTTATTACTTATTTTATTTCAATACGTAAACTCACGTATACTAACAAAATATTAGCTAAACGTGATCCTAATTCTAGTTTATTTATGTCTTGTGTGGGCCATACAATCCGAATTGGAGCAGGGTCTTAATATCATTATATCAGCGCCTTATACAGCTACAGCAGGTCTAATGCAATTCTATCTAAATAGACCGTGGAATCGTTTTGGCCAAGTTGTATGCATAAGTATAGTAGACAATTAAGTTCCAATATGTGAATTCACCGTGAAACCTAACGTGTCGGTACACATTGATATGCTTATTTAAATTATATTTATTTAAATTGAGTTTTTAGTAATAATAATTGTATATTTTAACGTATTTAAAATATATAACAAGAAATAATAATAAAAGTCTGAAGAAACCAGTAAGTAATGTTGACAAAGATCTCTTAAATAACGAGCTTTAAGCGCGGCGGAGTTTTAAGAAAATTTTATATCACCCCGGATAGACTATTTATCGCTCGACGTAACTTAATGCTTTTAACTTGCCTTATTCTGGATGTGGGTGAAAATACTAAACAGGGCACTTAACGGTTTTTGTGTTACAAGTATTACTACTGAATTTTATTGCTGTTTAGCCTTTGTTTATTAACAACAGACGAAACGAGAGAAAAGAAAAATAATGTTATATATTTACAGTGCAAATTAATGTAGAGTAATAAATAAATAATAAATTTTATTTTATTAATTAATATGATAAAATTCCTGTAATTTAAATCTAGGCTATAGACAAAATACTTTAAAGAAGATAAAACGGATTTTGAAGAGACCAGTACTTATGACCTGTAAATTAAAAAGTACTTAGTATATTGTCGTTTATAAGGCATTTTTTTGCAAGTAATCGTAGTAATACTTAAGGAACAGTATAGCTCATTATCGTTAAGAGGGGCGTTGGTTCTACGTAAAAGTTGCTAAAATTTAGGTAAATTGAATACAGAAAAAAGGAAAAGGAACATTTTTAAAAACATTTTCTTTCTAAGATGAGTTGTAATGGCTGTTTAGAGCTGCGGCTGTTACATTTAAGTCTGAATTACATGTAAAAATTAAACTAGTACGACAAATATTGTTGCTTACCATATATTCATTTTCTATTAAGTCATATTTTATGTAAGCAAGCTAAAGTGGATCCAAAAAGGATACAAGATTGAATATGTTTTTAAACTATTACATATATGTAAGTTTTTTTTGTTTTGTCTTTATATTATCAGTTTCTTCGTTAACATCTACAAGTCTAAATCCCATTAAGAAATAAATAATTGATTTCCATACGAATATATTTTGAATTGGAAAATATAATAAAATTTAAAATATTTTTCAAATACCTTTTAGATAATTATGTATTGATTCGTTAAGCAAATAATAATATTGTAATAAAATAATATATTATTGGGAATACTGTAAAAATATTTAGTTACATCTAATCTGACCTGTTGTTTGTTGTCCTTTGAAAATGGCAGCATAGTGGACACGTGGAACATGATTTCGTGTCCTTGATGCATAGTATATATTGAGTGGCTGCCGGTCATATCACCTGGAAATCCCCATATATTTTTAAAAAATGCTTCATATATATTTTTTACAGTTTTACGGTTTTCCCTTACAACAAGGAAGGTCTTCATTCTCCTTTTCCCGCTCGGATTCCATAGATTATGTATTGAGTTGCGGATCGGAACAATGTCGCAGTATGGCTTCCCAAAGTGGGGAAATGAAAATAATTTAAGTAATTATTTCCCTGGATAGAGATCGAACTCACAACCAATCGAGTTTACAAACAGACATTGTGCTACTGCGTCACGATGGCCTGTAACATTATATAATTCTTTGATATTATTTAAATGGTATTATGTTCTTTTCCATTTGAAGGATGACGATTTTGGAAGATCTAGGTTTTTATTTGTAATTGAGTAGATAAGTTATAACTTATCTCACGTAACACATAGTTCTTGGACAATAACAACAACATTCTATTGTCAGTTTCAATAGAAATAGTCTAATGATACATTATATTAAAAATAAATAAACGAAATGGGAAATAGGATATATTAAATAAATATTTAGCAAATCTTTCAAACTCATATACTCGTAGAATACCTACAATGTAAGGTCAACAATCGAAGCCACGTTCATTCGATATTGGGCTAATATTTAGTTTTGAAAGCTTTACCTTTAACGTCTAGGCCTCCACGGAATCGGTTCCATCCTCTTAATCGAATCTTATCACCTAAAAGTGAAATAAATCGTTCCCATTTCTCGTTGCCTTTCTCTGAAACACAAAGCTTTATTTAATTTATCGAAGAAGTTTTAAAATTAAGTTAGGAGGTTAATACAATCTCGCGGTTTCATCAATCTTTGGCAGGTAATTCGTTTGCCAACTCTAATTTCGTGAAAAATCGTTTGACAGCTTCACAACTGTTTTTTATATTAAACTAGCTTTCCGCCCGCGGCTTCGCCCGCGTGAAATTCGGTTATATCGCGCGAGGTCTAGACTATTTGTCAAAATTGGTTAAGTGGTTTATGTGGTGAAATTGTAAACAGTTAAACAATCTTACATGATTTTATGTTTGACAATAAGGAACTTCCATACAAACTTTCATCCTCTATTTCAACCCCCTCTATCATTTTTTTCGCGATAAAAAGTATCCTATGTACTTTCCTAAGTTTAGATCTATCTTCATACCGAATTTCATTAAAATCGGTTCAGTGGTTTAGGCGTGAAAGCGTAACAGACAGACAGACAGAGTTACTTTCGCATTTATAATATTAAGTAAGGATATAGCAAATTTAAAAATCTGACTGTTGTTTTTTTACATTAATATTCACAAAACGAGCTTGATTGAGTTCGACATGGTGGTAATAAATAAATCTATTTTCTTTGAAATTAAAAATGTTTGGTCTGAGTAGCGTACCAAAGTACGAATGTAATTATAACTTGAATTTATTTTTTTACTTTGAAGTTAGTACTCGTTTATTTTCTTCTAATTAGGAATAAAAACCCAAATTTATGATTATATTTATGATTTTCAACAACAATGTATATGCAAATAAGTTAATATATATCTCGCATATATATGTCGCAAATATCATATTTACCAGGAACCTTAAAAATGTTAGTACTAGATAAGAGTTTTATATTAGTCTTTGGAAATAGCATGTAAAATATTATTTTTATAAATTTATATTAACTTTTGAAAATTATAATATTAATAAATAGACATACCGTTAGAAAGCATTTCGTCATCCGTCTTCTGACCAGGCTTCATTATCATAACACCGATTTTGAAATTCACGGAGCCCTCTTGTTCTTCGAGCAGCAAAACATCCTTTTGTAATTCTGGACACGTAATCTAAAAATAAATCATATACATGACCTATTTATATACCTAATGTATATTAAAAATAAAAAGTCTATTATATAGAATAGAAAATATAATAAAATACTATAAGGTAGTACTAAAATAATATTTTAGTTAGATATAAAAGGGCAAACAAAATATGGTGGACTCTCTTAGGAATTACGTATCTACAGATAATTACATGTTTGGCCTAAACCTAAGTAGGTAACCGAAAAAAATAACAAGATATTAAACTAATAATCCAGAAAAAGCTAATAGAAGGTACGGATTACATGTCCGTAGCGAGCAAGTAAAATAAGAATAAAGAATAAAGAATTGTCATAGCCTCGATATATCTGTTGAATTCATACAAATCATATCACATTATTAAATATTGTTTGAGTGAATATTGATAATATTAATTATTATCGAGTAAAGGTTCACCATATAATTAATTAACGCATTCATATGTTCAGGGCAATGTTTGTATATAAATTTTTTGCAACTTTTAACCTATTGTATTAGATGTTAGATATATTTATCGTTATAAGTAACAATTTTTTTTATACTCATAGAAAAGAAAACAGCTATAGTTTTACCGTCACTTATGATAAACTTACGTATTTACGTCTAAAACGTAAAAACAGATACATTACAATTCTACACTCCAGCTTGGAAGGCAAACAAACTTACTAAGCAAACAACATAACAACAAAACAATAACAACAACATAACATATGTTATTTTACTTAATTCGTTGCATACGATGTTGATTACATACGTTCATTCCAGAATAACGTTGAATGCATTCGTGGGGTATTTTTTATTACGTTACGATACGTGACTGAAGAACAATATTTCATTGCTATTCGTGTTGAAATTCTAGACGTAACTGTTGTATTGATCGTTTTCTCTTATCCGAGTGATCTATGATTTTATCGCTATTAATAGTACATAGAGTATGTGCGATGAACATATTACAGTCATATAGCTTATCTAGCTTGTTATATTTACTGCTAGGCAAATATTATCATTTCTCATGTTTTCTCATCTTCAATATTACCATTTTCTTTTCATGTGGAAGTTAATAAGTTCGCTTTGCATATATGTGTATATTTATTTTTAAATATTAATATACATTAGAATTTTTAAATTTATACCAATTTTTATCTTGACTAAATCTCAATTCAAATAATCATATTCAATATTCACATTCACAATATATGAATACAATTTTATCTAGTATAAAACATATGAACGTACTGGAATGACAAGAAGTATGTGCATGAATACGATTTACAAGTCTACGACTGCTACGATGAACATAACACGTCTCCGTCGAGAAAGCGCGTGCCTCGTAGCGACTCTACGACATTGGTTACGACGCTTTTATTTGCATTTACATTGTCAGCTACGTGATTATTGTAACATTTTTAGATTTAAGTTTTGTAACATTACCTTAGTAAATATACCTTACTTATGTAACATATAACCTTACTTATGTTATATTTCCATTTTTTTTACTTTAACAACTTAGATATTATTAAATTTCTAGTTTGTTTAAATAAAAAATATATTTTACGGAATTGAAGTGTTGAATTTGTGAATTTATTTTATTGTATTTGTAAGAAATGCAAATATTTTTATAATTTATATGTGGTGATGCTATTTAAACCTATATATTATAATAATGGGATGCTTATACACTAACATTTTATTGACACTTTGCTATTGGTGCTAAATTCAAATACTAGAAGCCACCTGCTTCTATATTTACGATAAAACCTTGAATTTCATACAGATGTCGGTAAATGACATATACTTAGTCATCAAATCTGCTATAATACTCTTTATTTTTTTTTATTATTTATAGGCTTATATTTAGCTGCAAGCCTGATATTAATCGTTGATGCGATCTAACATTACACGCTTGCCTAGATAGCTAACGATTAACTCTTGTTTTGAAGACCCACAAATTGTGTGACTTGGAAAATACTGACGCCATCAATAAGTTTCATACTTTCGCTGTTCGAATAGAACATGTGGGTTGAAAGCGTATTGTCCTTACACTAGAAATTTCCACCATTTACGGATGGCGTGAGGCTTTTTCTTAAAATCTGATAGTGAAGTGGGGCAGGGGAAAATGCCGTTTTAATACAAGATATGTAAGAAAAGTTATAATGGAGTACAAAAGGAAAATAAGTGCTAATATTATAATTATAAATACAATGAATTAATAGAATAAGTATTACGCACAATACCATGTGCTTGACCTACAATTTTGTACAAAATGATATATTTATGTGTAGCTAAGGCAACATATGAATTACGTGGCACCGGCAAAGTAGTGAAAATGAAAATATTAGTAATTGAGAAATATCAATTTTACATTAGTGTAGATATTTTATATTGATAACACAGTTTCGTAGTAGGTATGCGTTTATTTGAGCGCGTTGGTTATAAAATACAATCTCATTTGCTTTGCGGTAACGTTTATACATATACGTTCATATTTATAAAAAATATTCATTACACCTGTCTACTTAGAATATAATATATATTTGTCTCACCTCCCTAGGCATTTTGTCGATCCTGTCGATGGAAGTAAATTGGGCTAGTATCTGCTTGAGTGTAGGCCTCGTCGGAGCTTGTCCACCGCCAACGCTCCACGCGCTCGCTGGGAGGTATATTTTATGAGCGCCCTATATAAAAAAAATAATTCACAATTAATTTTTAAACAAGAATATTTTTAGAATAATTTTTAGAAGAATAAAAAGAATATTATCGAACGCAATAGTTGTGATTGTGATTGTGACAATGAGGTTTCCGCCGTATTGCAAATAATATAATTAAGCATAAGAAAATTGACAGAACAGCATAGATTATATTTAATTGCCTCTACTTGCCTAGTAAAGATAAGACATAAAGAAAAAAAAAGAATAGAGTAGCTTCACGCGTTATTCCGAATAGCAGGGCAGTCAGAGAGAACCTAATGTCATGACACTTTGTTCGCAGCGTTCCGCCCGAAATCGAGCCAAAGTCAATGCTGTTATGTCTTACGCGAGCGGACCATCTTTTTTTTAGCTTCACGCTGTATCCCGCATATAGCAGAGTAGGCAGAGGAACTGCTTGGAACCTCACAACCTAGTGTTAAGACACTCCGTTCCACACTTTCCGCCGAAATGAGGCATTGCGTGCTGAGTGGCGTAACTCAACGCCGCGCTTTGCCTTATTAGCAAACCCAGGAAATAAATACTAAACTTTTACATTTCCTGGATACCCACAACCTGTCGTATTTACAATCACACGCTTGTGCCTTTGCCCCATGACAGGCGTTAATATAATTTATACAATTCATTTCCCCGAGTAGGAATCGAACCCACTAAAATCGCATTTACAGTCAAACGCGATTCACTAAGCCACGGTGGCCTCTCAAGAAAAAGTTATTAAATACATAAAATACATATGCATGAAGTATTTAATAAGAACATGTATTTATTTTTAGTCCGGATATCATTTTCATTTCCTAACAACGAACACGGAGATCCCAAGTGTAAAGTAGAGCGACGTTGTCAGCAATATTTTTATTCAGAGTGAAAAATAATCAAGAAATGTGAGTGTTATTTGTTATAGAATTAAAATGACATATGTATATAAAAGGTATTATAATATTAAAAGATTCGAAATTAGTTTTATGTTATTATTATTGCAGAGTTTAAAATAGCCATACTAATTACTGATTAAGTTACTGTTAAGGTTTTTTTTTTAATTTATATGTTTTTTCAAACATTTCATTAATTAATAAAATATAATAGATAAAATAAAGCGCCTCTCGTGGCGCAGAGGCACAAGCGTGCGGCTGGAAACGCGACAGGTTGTGGGTTCGATTCTCACTCCAGGAGTGTAAAAATTTAATAGTTGCATTTCCTGGGCTTGGTAACAAGGCAAAGCGCGGCGTTGAGTTCCGCCACTCAGCACGCAATACCTCAATTCGGCGGAAAGTGGGGATCGAAGTGTCTCAGGTTCCCTCTACCTACCCTGTGGTATGCGGGTTACAGCATGAAGCTAAAAGTTGTTTTTAACTTTTTTAAAAACTGAACAGATTATTTCAGATTCGCTCAAATATTAGCGCAAGGTATATTTATTTATAATAGATGCTTCCAGGTTTTAAATATAAAATCAGATAAGATCTACAATATTTTTTAGTTGAAGTAGTTCTATTTTGCGCTCGGTAAAAATAATTCATTGATAAAAGATTTTATTTTTAATCCTAATGGGTCTTATAATTATGTAGGCGTTAATGTCGTGACAATGATATTCTTGAAGTTCAGTGGTTTGAAGATTTATTAATATACTTTATCTAAAATGCGTTTATACTTGATTATATGAATTATAATTATAAAGTATTTTTATACTTTATTTGGTATTTTTTTTATTTTTATAAATGTTATTGAGAAAAATTGGGTAACTAATTTCAGAGTAATTTGCTCTTCACGAAACAATTAAAAAAAGAATATTTCATTATGTGACATGAATATAATGATAAGTAATTATAAAGTCCAATTTTAAACTAAAAAGGTGAAAGAGCTATTATACGAACGCTTAATGTTTATTTTGCGTGCTTATTAACAAAACAGCAGAAATACAATAATATAGTTTTTACTGCTACCTAAGAATATAAATACAAAATTGTAGCTAACAGAGTTTTCACGCTCAAACACGTTCATCAAATAATGCTTTTTATATCAAGACGAAGATAAGGTGAACTCATCAAAACGAAAAATATATAATAAATACTTGTTATTACCTATTTTAATATTAAATACTACAATTCTTACCATTTTATTGAAGAGAATGGCTCGTAAAAGTCCGGCACCCTCCTGTACCACGCTGAGGAGATATGGTTCCCTTGCACCATCGACTCCGATGTAATTTTGATGCACTGGACATAAAATAATAACGTGAAAGTACGATTATATATCGTACCTACATAAAAATAATCAATTAGAAGCATTTAAAATAAATCTATCAATAAATTTTAATTCAATGCGCAACATATATTTCTGAGAGACTTATAGAATCAATTAAAAGATTATTGTTCTTCACAAAAATGTGTATGCATTCAATTTAAGTTGGTATCCTACATTATGCGTACTAAATGAGCTTTGTTAAGTGCTTTCTCCTATATTCCTAGTTTTCTGTTTCCCTTTATTGCTTATTTCGCGTCAGAATGATGAATTGTATTCACGATAGCGGAGGAAGGATAGTTTTTGTTTTATGGTCATGGCTAAACAAAGATTGAAGTACAACTGTAATTTTTTCCAATTTCCTTTCCTTGTTAAAAGTCTTTATTTTGAGAAAAATATGTTTCATTTTGGAAAAAAAGATTAGTAAATAAACTGTTTTCCATATATGAGCAAATTATTCAGTGATTTAACATTGCTTTTGGTTATTTATGATTGAAGATATATCCTGTTTGTGAAATATCTCTCCAAAAATCACAGGCATGCAATGGTAAGCATGTTTAGCCGGTTATTTATGGGCACGCTTGTGTCAAAGATATAATGATAAAGTTATATACTATATTAATACGTGAAGGAAAATTTTGTTTCTCATTTAAATAAATTTATGAAAATAGTTGCGGATTTGGCATAGTTAAAGTGTATAATTTATGTGTAGATGAAGTGCAGCAACTCAATTTTTGTTGTAAAAATGCACTAGAGCTAAAATAAAAAAAAATATAACACACCCTAAAGCTTTAAATAAAAATATTACACACCCATTTTGTTAGGTGGTAGGAGGTTCGTCCTCCGACTGACTCGCGACCACTATCATGTCAAAGACGAACCGCCAAATATCTAATGATGTGTTCCGGTTCGATGGCATGTAAGCCAGATTTTCCCCTTTCCCACCCATCCTTTCCCCAAAATGTGGTGGTTCTGATAGTGGACTACTACATTGTCCCCCCTTCCATCAGTATCCTCTAGGTTGGCAACGCATCTACAACATCTCTGGTGTTGTAGATGTCTATGGGCGAAGGTAACCACTTACCATCAGGTGGTCCTTCTGCTCGTTTGCCGTCCGTTATCAATAAAAAAAAAAAAAAAACCCTAATTTGTGTTCAACATACACTTGTGTATAAAGTGATAAATAAGTTGCTGTTTAGTGAAGTGGCGAAATTTTTAAAGACAAAATTTTCCTTCTAATAATATTTACCTATCATACAAAAAATAATAGGCTCTTATTTTACAGGAAGCTTTTTACGTCATAATAGATTTATAATTGTATTTATAATTTGCTGTTCATCTGATAATCTCGTTTCGTTTTCTTTACGTCTCATTGTATTAATATAGGTATATATTTTTATTGCATATGTGGACTATGTGAAGGTTAAATTTATCAAAAATATATTTAATATATATATGTATATATTGATGTATAAGTTTTTACGTGACGATATTTTTTGTCCTGATTGAAATAAAATATAGTGTCATATTTTGCTTTCTCGATGCAATACTAAATAAAAATGAGCATAGAGTGTAAATTGCGCCTGTCGTGGCGCAGAGGCACATGCGTGTGACTGTAAACGCGACAGGTTACGGATTGGATTCCCACTTTAGGAAATGAAAATTTTAAATAATATTTAGCAATTTCATTTCCTGGGTCTGGTAATATGGCAAAGCACGGCGTTGAGTTTCGCCACTCAGCACGCAATGCCTCGATCCGGCGGAAAGCGGGGAACGGAGTATCTTAACAATAGGTTCTCAGGTTCCCTTTGCCTACCCTACTATATGCGGGATACAGCGTGAAGCTAAAAAAAGTTGAGTATAATTATATTTGAGCTTCTTTAGCCTTGCTGTCTATTCCATCGAGAAGAAAACTTAATAGACTTACCTAGTACCTACCACTAAATATGCAGAACGTGACGTATAAAGTACTTATAATTTCCCAACGCCTTTATGTAATATAATATCTCAACCAAAACCTTATTTACAACTCAAGCAAGAACCCTTATATAAAGATCGAAGCAGCCGTTTCAAACATAATTGAAAGGAAATATTTCAGCTTCGCTCGATCAAAGCTTTGAAAGATTCAATATTTTATAAAAGGCCTTTACACAATATCTTAGTGTTTCTTATATGTTTTTAAAGTAATGTTAAACAGTTGCTAATATAGTTCGGTAAGCTAATAAGTTCATATGGATCCCAATACGTCCGTAATAAAAAAAAAACAATATATTTGATATTACAAATAATAATTATTTTTAATTTTTTTATGACATTTATAATTATAAAATAAATTTTTGAATCTGTTATGTTCACACGGTTTCATATGATATATGAATATAAATTTAATATGAAATGCATATTTCATATCAAATGTAATTTAAATATTGGGAGACCGGTGCTCAAGCTTTATAAAGCTCCAGGGCCACCTTTTCTATTGAAATAAAGGAAATTAATATAATTAACTATTGTGGAGGCTTAAATATGATTAAAAAGTGGTTGATAAATTGAATATTTTTGTGATAGTGTCAATGCTTTAAAATATTAATATATCTTTTTAATTCATCATTTTATTTGCTAGAATAAGTAGATGCAATGCAACCATTATTATTATTCTAAAAATAAAAAGGAACACATATAGAAATACATGTAGCATTTCCTAGCAGGTATTAAGGAAGCATCACTAGCACAGAATAAACTTTACCTTGTTATGATAGTAAGTGGATCTTAATACCTAGTAGGCTGAAGTGTTATAACATAAAATGCGTAACAGGCGTGAATTAGTTGACAAATCAAGAAATCACACTTTTCATAGCAGCTTTTTATTCAAGTTTTATATGAATTCTGTTTTTATATTATTTTAAAACTTATTTCACTAAAAGAGTATGATTTCCTTGTTTTATTTTATTTAGTCATTTACTCACAATATTTACAATAATATTTAAAAAATATATAAGTAAGTCGACTTTTCGACCTATTCATGCCTAGTATGAAAATAATACATCTATACATTTAAACATTAAATTAAATTAAATTATTATTTTAGTGGTGATTTAGGAATGCTAATTTCGTGACCTATAACGTGTAGAGTACTGTAAAAGATGACCCTTAGGGCTCCTAGGTGCTTGAAATTGATTTACAACAAAAGATCAAATCTGGGTCACGGACAGTCGTCTGGTTGAAATGGGGCCTCGTTCAATTTTCATGTCATAATTTCAGCTTTCTGATGATTTGCATTATTGTCCTATGCAAAATCTCGGGCTTAAGTTAGATTGCTGTATAGAAATACTACTACAGAAACTAATATTTATTGAATACATAGGAAAATAAGTTTTACTCCGACAATTTACTCTTTTATAAGGTTTATCTGATCGGCATCATTATGTCTTATGCGGAGAAATCTTAAGCTAAATTTGTAATTATTTTTACTTTAAAAATTTGTATTTACTACTAGCAAAAATATTTGAAATCAGGAAAGTTGAACAAGTCTTAATAAAAAACTACAATAGTACAGTGTGGTTTTGGTCAATACTTGTTACAATGTTTATATTTGAGTACTCATGTTTTTCTGGTCTGGTAAAACAATATCAAGCGATGTGTTTTGCTAAAAAAACGTGCAATATCTTTATATTGAATAAAAATGGAGAGCTCCGCTCTATATTTGTCTTAATATCAAAATATCTCTACTCCGTTTAATGCGGCAAATGTATGAAGTTCAATTACTTTTTACTAGCCAATAAGTGAACAAGGAGTTTTGTGTAAACCAGGCTTTTAATTTAAATCTTTGACATGTTTAAGGAACTGTAATATGATCCAATTGAAGAATGCAACTCATCATGATAATACGCTAAATCTCGTATCCTAATAGATTTAGTTCATATTCAAAATAAAATATTACTTTTGGTTCACAACAGATTATCGGGCAATACCGTAAAGTCAAAATCGTGTTAAGAATACTTAGATGAAAATATGTACATATATTTAATGCTTTTTCATGACGTAAAGACTAAATGGAAGTAAATACAACATTGTTGGTAACTGTCGACGGGAAATGTAATATGCTTGAATTTTTGGAATGATTTGCATATATGATGATGGAATGGAATTTACATTTAATACAGAATATAAATATTTTAATGGGAAAAGTAATTTTAACTGGATAAATAACGTATATTTTGGTACTCGTAAATACATTTTAAAAAACCCAACATATCGAACAATCTAGAGTAGTCTATCATCAATATTATTTGGTTTCTCTTTATAATTTGGTTTACCTTTACTTTTATTTCGTATTTTCGTAAGTATTTTAACTATAGTTTTTTCAAATTTCGAAACTACAGAAGACAGTTTAAAACATTGTGTTTTAAAGGGTAACAGGGCATGTATAGTTCAGTGAACGAAACTGCGTGTACTAGTTTAAGTATGAATTTACAAAATGTATCTGTCAGAATAATAAATATTTGAGATTTGTGAAGAGTTTTGAGATATTGAGCCAAAGTTTCAATCATAATACGATGGATGGAAACAAAACATGAAAGTAAAACAAGCACTCGATCATTTTAAAACGTCAATATTAGGGTGATACCCGGGAACGTATTGTCACTCCGTTTATTCTGTCTTAAATAACCTTAAAATTATTGATTATCAAATTTATATAGAAATTTATATCGAATGCGTAGAGCATAATACAAAGGTATGAGGCATTTTTAATATCTAGATTCTAGATAGAAACATCTTAAGAATGCAGCAGTTAGCGAACGTTCATATTAGCTTTTCTTAGTATTGTGTTATGAGATATACTTTTATTGTAGTTGAAATTAGTTACAAGGAACTATTTCTAATAATATTTAAAATTTTTGTGTGTTGTGTAGTATTTTTGTGTATGTCGTAGAAATGTTAAAACCGTACAAACAATTCGGGTTCGTTTTTGGTCAGTCATAAAATTATCTGCCTTTGAAACAATATACGAGTATATTTCTTTTACTCACTCTATATTAGTTAGTAATAAAATAAGAAATGATAGCCGAATTTTTAATATTTACGAAGCATGTATATCACAATTAATCGAATTGTAAATTCAAGTCTTTATATGTACTACGGTGGGTTTTATTCCCAAAGCCTCCCTAGCGATTTGTGTAAAGAGATTATTTGAAAAAAAGCATGTCAGCTGTTCCCGTCGACAAGTTCCCCTTCAGGAATACTCAAACTTTGCAATGAGTCCACTCTAATCCTCTTATACGAAAGGTCAAATTCGGGAAGTTGGACATTGAAAAATTAGTAGGATTTGGGTATAAAATCGCAGCTAGAATATTAGGAATTTCTGAACTAGAACTAGATTACGCAATATTTATGTATTTTTTATACGTTACAGCTGGAAAAGTCTAATTTACAGTCCAAAGGAAAACACCTAAGAGGTTTTGGGTTTTCTATCTTACACTAAATGGATCAAATTACATTTGCTATGTAGAACAGCATTTTATCCATATCTTATACATATCGATTACGTTTTTTGTTAAAGCCTTTATTTTTTAGATTTATTTACGTGATTTAAATACGTAACTAATAAAAACAAAGGTAAAAAGGCAATTCTAAGAGAAATAGGTTTAGATAGATATAAAGAAATTATGAATTAAATTACAACAAATAAAATAGTTAAACAAAGGAGTTTAATTAATTTAAGCTTAACGTTTTAAAAAATTTCACGTGTAATATCACCATGTATTACGTGGGTATACATATTATTAATTCCAAAATGTGATTTCCGTAGACCTTTCTGTTACTGACAGTTGACGGTGACGCAAAGAAAAAGAGAATATTAACCGAAATTCATACGTCAATACAATAAGTCAAAACATTGTACGAATTTCTACAAGTACACATTTACGGATCATTTGAAATAAAATGAATTTTATTTAGTACTAGCTGTACCCGGCGCGCGTTGCTACGCCTAAAATAAATTGAACAACTAAAATAAATTTAAGAAAATTTTTGAATTCATCGATGACATACAGACAAACATTCATTTTTATATATTCCTCTATGTAAAAATACATGGTCATACTGATTTTCATGACAATCGGTTAAACGGGGTAGAAGTTGCTATTCTGCAGCTCCATCTGGTTACGAGTGACATCAATGAGCATATTATGCAAACTTTATCCGTGGAAAAATACACATATAGATACCAATTTTCATAATAATCGGTACAGTAGTTTTTGAGTTCATCTGTATGTCAATACAGACAAACATTAATTTTTATATATAAAGATGTTATATAATGTAAAAAAAAATCGTAATCACCTTAAGCTCATATAAGAGCTTTGAATAGAACCTCACGAGACATTCCGATTTACTGAATGTAATATTAAAGACTTGGAAAATTGAATTTGACTATGATTCGTTAACAATCTATTCATTAGTGGCGAGTCTTTGTTTTATGACTGGATTAGAATCCAGAGAGCCATACTAGTGCTCGATATCAAATTCAGTAATTAACTTATTTAATTAAAATGATTTCCATTTATATTATACGATATGTGTATGATTGCGTTTATTGCGATTTTATTTATAAATCATTCTTGGTGAACTCTTTATTCTATATAAAGAATATATTTCTTTAAAAAATAAGGGTTACTCAAAGATAAGGCGATATTAATAAGCCTTAAAGAAGTGATAATAGGTTCATGCTTGATCTTTTCGAAATATTCGTAGTGACTTTTAAATTATTTAGTACATTTAAAACATTCCGCAGTTTCTCATTAAATGTGAGTCATTATATAAGACTATCTTAAAATAAACAATAGTACATTAGAGATGAAATTATTTTTAATGAAAATGTATACTAAAACTTATCCTACTAATATTATTAACTAAAATCTGTAAGATGGAATTTTTGTTAGTCTTTGTAGCAAATACTACTGAACGAATCTAGATGAAATTTTACAGTAATATATCAGAGTAAAATATACAGATTTATAAGCTACTAGCTTTCCGCCCGCGGCTTCGCCTGCGTGAAATTCGGTTATATCGCGCGATATGATAAGGAGTATCCTATAGTCTTTCCCAAGGTCTAGACTATTTGTCAAAATTGGTTAAGTGGTTTTTGTGGTGAAGTTGTAAACAGTTAAACAATCTTACATGATTTTATGTTTGACAATAAGGAACTTCCATACAAACTTTCATCCCCTATTTCAACCCCCTCTATCATTTTTTTCGCGATAAAAAGTATCCTATGTCCTTTCCCAAGTTTAGTTCTATCTTCATACCGAATTTTATCAAAATCGGTTGAGTGGTTTAGGCGTGAAAGCGTAACAGAGAGACAGAGTTACTTTGGCATTTATAATATTAGTAAGGATTTTGCATATCTATAAGTATCTAAAATAAATAAAAAGCAATTTAACAAAACCCACGTGACCTATAAATTACCTTGCGATTGAGCATAATTAATTAGTATCAAACGTTTAACCAAAGCAAGATTATAAGGTTTCGCCAATTACTCAAGTACAGCACTCAAATTTAATGCAGATATTATACTGTTGAATAAAACATGCACTTTCGTTATTGAGACCTTCTCTTATTTTTAGTAGTAATGGTATTGTTTGTTACACTATAGTTGGAGCAACAATGAATTGACTGATTTAAAACAAATATTTCATTCATTTAATTTTTAATGAATATATCTTCTTATTGTATATGTTTATCTATATGTCTAATTGTTCCGTGCCATGTTATACATGAATTGGAATATTTAGCTATGATTTAATAATGGAACCACAATTTACTTCACTTTTACAATACAAGTAATGTTGAAGTAGAGTAGATAAATATAAAGCCAAGTCACTGAATTGTGATCATTAAAAGTGATTTTTCCTTAATGTGTTCTCCATTCAACGTGACATTGGTAAAGTAATTTGTGTCCAACTGACACGCTCAAAACGTTAACGCTATAGAACTGAAATGATTTGAATTACTAAGTATTGTGTTTAAATATAATAATGATGATTGTAGGTTTTTTTTCAGATTCAGATTTTGATTTTTTTTTTATTTTGTAATACTAGATACATATAGTTATATTCCAGCCAAGCAGCCAAATTCTTTATAAATTACGATATGATTCATAAGTTTTTTTTTTTATTATTCCGTCGATCAGTAGTTTTTGCGTGAAAGAACAACAAACATGCACCCATCGTCACAAACTTTCAGTTATATAATATTAGTAATTTGTTTTTCTTTTTTAGCTTCACGCTGTATCCCAGGCAGAGGGAACCAGAGAACGTAATGCTATGACACTCCGTTCTCTTTAACATTTCCGTTCCCCACTTTCCGCCGAAATTGAGGCATTGCGTGCTGAGTGG
The DNA here is from genome assembly GCA_033558755.1 of Philaethria dido. Taxonomy (NCBI): domain Eukaryota; kingdom Metazoa; phylum Arthropoda; class Insecta; order Lepidoptera; family Nymphalidae; genus Philaethria; species Philaethria dido. The sequence continues at coordinate 105,583 of JAKGSA010000074.1, read as the reverse complement.
CGGAACTCAACGCCGCGCATTGCCTTGTTACCTTATTGTTGTATTATTAGGAATAAAAATGCGTGAATATGAAAAATAAAGAAGATTTATTTGCACGATACGTTTGATAGTTTTTATAGACTTCAATATATACGAAGTTCATATAAAATAACTCTAAATATGCCTACACTAGTCATAACCTTTTTAATATTTATTGAACTCATACAAGGACAATTGCTTACACGATATTGCACTTAGCACGCAATATCTTTCTGGTGAAAAGAGATTACTCCTAAATGTATGAGATTTGGAAATAATATCAAGCTACATTTCCTCGCATTAGCGGCGTATGTTACTCTAATGGTAGTGGAAGGTTTTTACTTAAGGGTATGTTTAAATGTTATGCAATTTAAAATAAGTATTGGATAATGTTAGACCAGCATAATTGCTGCAGCTTCTTTTTCTATAAAAACTACTATTAGTAAACATGTTTCTGTCGTCTATTGTCTATACGCTTAATTTAGTTCAAAATATTTTTATACAACACATTGATTGCTGTTCCATTCAATAATGATTGCTTGGGGATAAGCTTTTGAATATTTTCACTATGTTTTATAAATGCTGCGGTTAAAAACGTTACCAATAAATCGATGTTAAGATATATATGGTTAAAGTATTAAAGAAAATATTGTAAAAAGGATATTGTTTTAACTTCTTGGTTAATCCGTATGATTAAAAAAAATACATAACGGCAAGCAGACTTACTTTTGCCGAGGAAATATTTGAAGTACCATCGTGTTTGGAATTCTGGGTTTTCAAGTACTGGTGCGCTGGGCGGCCCGAACAGCTGTAAGAGATTATAGTTTTTTTTTATTTTGTTCCAGAAAAGTCGCAGACAAACTTAGAATTTCACGTACATTTTTATAATGTCAAGACCGAAATCATTATAAAACCTTAATAGCATTTAAGGCTGACACAAAAAATGCTTTAGGAATATTAAAATGCTATAGGATATTATTAAAATAGACAATAGTCCTTATATAGCTTACTATATAATATTTTTTTTCTTCGTATAGATAATATAACATCAATAAATCGAAACTAATGATTTATTTCGCAGCTTAAAAGATTATTTTTTCATTATTATTTTTTAATAAATACAAAATATATTAATAAACATAAAAATAAAGATGTATGACTTTTTGTCATCAGTTGTTCCTTACCTCGTCCTTTTCTCCAAGGGAGTTTCCATTTTCAAGGCGATAGCGGCGTACCACTGTGTCCGCTGCGCCACCGACCTCGCTAGATGCTGATAGCTAAAATAAGATAAACGTTTACTTAACATTTTTTTACTGTGTTCTTATGGTATAGATGTACGAATTGATACCCTCGGGGAGCGAAAATATACGATGGATCTATTGATAAATCTGTTGTTAATAAATCTGTATTCTATGGATAAATAAAATTAATTGGTGAATTTAACTTATGTGCTTTATACAATACCTATATACTATTAATATTGGTCCATCAAAACTTACTACGGGATATAGAAAAAGAGAATATACATTATACCATATTATAAGTGGAAAGTGGGGAACGGAAATTTTGAAAGAGAATGGAGTGTCTTAACACTAGGTTCTCTGGTTCCCTCTGCCTACCCCGCTTTATGCGGGATACAGACTGAAGTTAAAAAAAAAAATCTATATTATATAGTCAAGTTTATCACAGATTATATTTCATTATGTACCTTCGGCTCTGGGGCAAGGTAATCTATATTTCTTGGGTAATGTATTCTATATACGGCCGCAGTATGAGTTCGTATGAGACCAAATCTTAGGAATTTTCCTGCCTTTAGAACTCAGGGACTACTGCTCTCTCTGATAAGGCAAGTTTTTATTTTTATTCAAAAGGATGGAGATATACGTTTGAGGTCCATTGAGGCTGTGATGAGGCCTTTATACAAAATCATCCTAAAGGATTAAGGTTGCTACCTGAAGTACAATCAACAGGATTTAATATAAAAATAAAAAAAAAACGTTTTAAATAATTATCTGCTTTGCTAGAGATCTTATACAAAGAGAGTAAATTTTGATTTTTCTAGAATAAAAGTCCTAGTTAATGATGTCTTCAATAAGTTGCTGGATTGGATACTGTCGCTTAGGTATATGTTGCAGGTGTTATTGCAGCCGTACGTTGTGTTCAATGTGAGTGCAATTTTAACAATATTTTGCCCTAGAGTTTAAAACAAACTTCTAGTCATGAATGAGTATAGTCAGGTGCATTTTAGTTGCAATGTGACAATGTTAATTTCGTTTTATTAAAATTTGTGTTGCGTATTAATAGTACATTACGTGTAGCAATAACTCATAAAATTGACATGTTCTATATTTGCTATCTTCATGATATTAAATTTATAGCAAATAAAGAAAAATATTACAATATATTACTTTTTTATATCTCGTCTTTATTCATAGCAGTTAGAGAATATTAGCTTAACAATTTGTAATATTTCTCAGAACATATCATAGCATCTTATTAGATGATATTTAAAAGGTACGGTGCTTTTTAGAATGCAATTACGAGATAATACACTTCAGGTGAGTCGCGAGTAATCTACGCTTAAGTTTGTACTTGTCAAAATTGAGTTTGTTACCAGAGCTCATTTCCTGAACTGAAATTCAATTTGCCTCCGTAATATTGGAAAGATGTTTTATTTGCTTGAGCTGTGAGTAGTAAACGTTTATTTATGTCTTTTATATATAAGCTTTCATATTCACTTTTCATGTCAACAACATACAGATATGAGATATACCGTATTATTATAAATAATAAAATAAGAAAAATAATCTATGTCAATTGATTGAAATAATAGTGGAGAATTTCTAAACAGCTAACATAATTATTCAGTACAAATTCTACCATCAAGTGTAATAAGTAAAGCTCATTGCTTGTCCAATCCAATTTCACATTTTGAATTTACTTTTAAATCCTTGCCATTTGCCCTAAAAATAAAAGCTGGTTATCTAAACGTCACAGCCAAACCAGAACTTTTTGAAATGTTTATTATTTTTAAATGAGAACTCAACACTCAAAATAAATATTCTCGGTCACGTTCTATTTTAAACATTTAAAATAAAAAAGGGACTAATTGTAAACGCGTTTGAGTGTGGGATCGATTCCCACTTGGCAATAATTATATTTAAAATATTTTCATTTCTTTGCTCTGGTAAGACAAAGCGCGGCGTTATGTTTAGTGGAACTCAACATGCGATATTACGAATTCAGGCGAAAAGACTCGAACGGAGTGTCTTGACACTATGCTCTCTCTGACTACTTTGTTATACGGGATAAAGCATGAAGTTGCTTTAAAGCAACTTTTTATTAAAATTAGACAGTGATTTAGCTGCGAAACTTCTGGTGATCTCTACATACAAACCTAATTTTCTCACGTATCGAACTATGGAGAAATTAACACCAAAGCAATTTGTCATTTAACTAATTTGGAGCTTAGTGATATTATGTTAGTTTATACTATTAATATTATTAGGTTTTTACTATACAAAATTACAACTGATGAAAGATTTAAAAATATTACAATTATAAAAAGTTTAGTGTTCAGTAAAACATAATAATTTTTTTTATTAGAGATTCATTCAGCTGAAATTTGGCATATAGTTTCCTATCTCAACTATAAGGAGTGCAAGGGAGTGCAAAGAATTTTCTTAAAAATCGGATTTTCCATTTGAAAGTCAAAGCTTTGAATGATTGAAGTAGAAACAGTAGGATAAGGATCAAAAAGACCACGCAAACATAGTGGCGAATTATAAGCAGACTTTCATAATACCTACCCTGCTAATATCAAATTTTAATTTTATATTATGTTGTTATAAACATATTCAGGTACATTAATTTAATTTAAACTAATACTTTTTTTCCTCGCTTTCCCGATGGCCCATGAGTTTCGTCATTCAATTCGAGCGGAAAGTGAAGAACACAGTGTCTAGACATTAGGTTCTCTCTGATTACTCTGCTATAGGGGAAAAGCGTGAAGATAAATCAAAATACTTTTGAACTATATTTTTTAAATTAATATTAATATAAATATAGGTACAGTATTTAATTTCTTTTTTATTATGTCGGTAAAACAAAATGAGGTAAACAGCGCTTTTAGGTAAGTGTGACACGACGGTAGTAAACGCAATATATTACCCAATGATAAACATCTTTACGATTACTATACTCGAGACATTAAGTATTAACCTTAAGAACTTTGTGTCGTTAAATACTTCATTATCGACTAAAAGCGATTAACTATAGAGTATTCATATAAACAATAAAAATATTATCTTCCTATCTGCCATGGCTTTAAAGGCAGGTAATATAAAATGAAAACGACGCAATTATGACGTCTCCTATACTGTGATTAATTTGGATATTTTTTTTTAACTTCACGCTGTATCCCACATATAGCAGGGTAGGCAGAGGGAACCTGAGAACCTAGTGTTAAGACAATCCGTTCTCTTACTACAATTCCGTTCCCCACTTTCCGCTGAATTGAGGCATTGCGTGTTGAGTGGCGGAACTCAACGCCGCGCTTTGCCTTGTCACTAAACCCAGGAAATAAAAATACTAACATTTCCTGTAGTGGGAATCGAACCCACAACCTGCCGCGTTTACAGTCGCACGCGTGTGCCTCTGCGCCACGACAGGCGTTAGGGTAGGATATTTTAGAGCAAACACATAATCTATATCATTAATAAGCCTTGCTAATATAAATTTGCACGCGTGTCCAGAGCAAATATAATACTATATTTTTATAACGAACCTGAGGTCCTTGTTAGTGTCAATCCGGATACCAGAAAATAGTTAAAAAATATGTTTTTTGTTTAAATATTATTCTTATTATAAACAAAATATGCTCTAACTATATTCATTACTGCAAACTATTGAAGAGTAGACCCACGGAATCCGACCAGTAAAATCTTTTCATAACGTAGTTACACAATGGCAGAATTTTTAGAAATCCTAAGCATAAAAGCGTAAAATATGACATGTAAGTTAGGATGAGAGCTTTGCAATTTTTGAAAGCGGAACCATGAAACTCCATTTCTGTCCTCTGAATAAGCAAGTGCTTTTGGTGAAACATATGTATAAGTCGTCTTTTGCGATATGTCTGTGAATAACTTCACACATACGTAATTTTTTTAAGATCTCGACAACTAGACGGTAAAAGAACCGATAAATATATCGTCTGTCCCTATTAAGAATGTCGTATATATGCTTCGTAGCCTTTCATATTTTGTATTAATTAATCAGTTTTATAAATCTATTTATTGATAGATGTATCATAAAAATATAATAATTGTATCTAACTTCAATCTCAGTAAACTTATTATATTAAACGTTGATTTTTTAACTATGTCCATATATATAAAAAAAATTAGAATTGAAGCTTTCAGCTCTCACTGATATTAGATTCATTATATGTTATAATAATAAATATATATTTTTTAACGAAAGTAAATCATAGAACATATTATAATGACCAACGATAAGCTTCTTGTGTTTTTTCTTTGAAATATATTCCCATTTTTCATCATAAGCGCTTGAATTAATGTAACGTAACCGCATCATTAAAAAACGAACATGCACAAATACGCATTATACGTATTATAATTAATGAGTATTAGTTTCATTACAAATTATATATTTTTATTCATTATTATTTAAATTATCTAAAAAAGTAATTAATGTAATAATTAGATGTTTTGATACCATTCATTTTAATAATTAATGCATTTCAAAAGTTTACGAATTAAATATCAAAGTTGATTTTCCAAGTATTCAAATTTCAACTTTTATATTTAATTACACACTCTGGTGAATTCAAAACAGATCTACATACAGTCGATTAACTTTATTTAAGGTAAAAGATTTATTTGCGTCGTAATAATATACAAATAATAATAACAGCTGGGCGTACACGAGTACTCGTAAGCAACGAAATCTTCATTAAAAATATCAGATCTTATGTTCACATTATTGCTACAAATGTCATTTAGATTATCGTTCCCTTTTGTTGTTATTCTCCGGTCAGGAGATGAAAATGTATATAAAATATATTCAGCGTATTAAGTTAAATTATTAGTTTCTTATCCAAAAATTAATATGGGACAGATGTCTGGGTTTGATGCAACGAAAACGAAGCGACTAACGTGCATTTTCAGCGCTGTCTTCGGGAATTGAGGTGAATACTTAGGTTGTACCAATCACGAGTTAAAAGACTTATACAACGAGCCGGGCATCGTCAAGATTATAAAAATTGACCACATTCGTTGCGTAAGATACTTTTTGTGTACCATGAGACGAAAATTAAAAAAAAAGTATTTCTACAAATATCTGGCGGTCACCGTATGTAACTGCTGATAATTAGACGGCGTTGAGGAAGACAGGAAATCCCTCGGTATTGGGAGTTGAAGGCAGGATGCCTAAACCTACCTATGAAATAACTGAATCGAGCCATGGCCCACTTGTGGCTGTGGAGTTTGAGATGATCGTAATGCCCAAAAAAATAAAGAAGATAAAAAATATCGATCATTATTGCTTTTCATATACTTAAAGATATTTGTAATAATTGTTCTAAGAAGATTCTGGCATATAAAATATTTCAGTGAAATAAATCTCTTCGATATAAAGTTAATCTTGCCATTCGTAAGTTTCAACCGCTGGCAAACTTTTTTCTTCGAGTTTGGAAACTTATAAACAACTAACACTTTGAGGTAAAAGTTGGAAAAGTAATGGACGAATACACTACGTATACTAAATTGAAAAGGTCAAGCTATGAGTATTTCCTGTCTTAAGAGTTTACATTTTGGTTCTTTATAACGATGGGGGGTTTCAAGTAATAAGATTTTTTTATTACTGAATTTTCAATATTATAATAATAATTTAGCAGGTAAGGAGGCTATTATTTAATAGTTTCCTTACCTGCTAAAATTTAGCTAAATGATTGTTCTTCAACATAAAGCTTTCTAAATTTCTCCAAAAGAAGTATTAACAACAAAAAATGACAAGTAACGTTGAAGATATTTTGCGCTTTATTTAAGCTTATAACTAACTGAAGTAAGATGTGAAAGAGTAATTTATATTCAAATAATTTAATAAATTGTACAATGTAAACGATTTTTAAAGAATATTTCCTCATATTAGAATATTAGATTCTAATATCGAATAGAATAGTAATGTCTAATTTAAAATACAATAAGATTTCCATTTGATTAAGTTCATCCAAAGTTACTAATATCAATACAATACTCTTAGAAAAGGATCATAGAAAGTCATTTAAGACAACTTATGATTGATACAGCAAACAGACTTTTGTTTTTTATTTCAGTCCTGTATCATTTTCATATATTTGATTACTTATTTAATTGATACTTTACTTCTGAAGAAGATAAAAAGTAATTCCATTAAGAATACGACATTAAATGGTAAACAATATTTTGAGGAAAGTAATTCTTTATATATTGAAAAAATAATTTATAGCTAACCGGATGTTGACTAAATAAAAAATTATTCATCAAATGTTACCATTTTGCTATAACATAACTTTATTATTATTGCAAAACAATTAAACAAAAAATATTTCTATTACAATCCATACTCATTAACCATCCATACTCACTTGCTTTTTAGTAAAACTTTGCCTTTTCTAATTTACCTTGAAAATTTGACGCCTCAATCTTTTGGAGTTTCGTACTATCTTCAATAGTGAAAAATAAAATCCCGTTTTTCTTTTCCTCAGGGAAATCCTTTCTTAGTTCTTAGTGTTCCCCTATATTTAGTGCTCATCACACTCTAGCATAGAATCTACTTACTTTGGTTTTTCTTTTCTCCGGTTTAGATACACATAATTTTATGATTTGTGTTAATGTATAATTGCAATTTTCCTCTAGTTTCTGGTTTCTCCTTTTTTTTCAATATATAGATATAAAGATTTTTATTTAATAACTCACAAACATAATATAATAAAAAAAAAGCTTTAACTATCAGGAATATTTTCTAATATTTCAAATAAAACTATCTTAACACAGCTCATACAAAATGAATAGCGTTGAGGATTTGTTTCTTTATTTGTTGTTTATCCGTAATCTCTTGTAACTAAGAGGGACATCAATCATTCTGTTATATTACTGCTTCAATGAAACGAAAATGAGAGAGAAAAATGCATTTGTAGCGCTAGAATATGTAGCTCTATATACGAAGCTAATAAAACATTTTTATGATGTATGGATTTATATATACATACGTTTTTTAACCGTTACGTATTTCTTGCATTGTGTGAGATTAAAAAAAAACTCATTGAAATATAATTACGTTGTATAATTTACGGTTATTTCTGTAACACTTCGTATTGGGTGTATGCTTTTTCTATATCATGTATAATATTTTTATTATTTTATTTATGTAAGGAAAAACATTCTACTTTTTTCATGAGAATTACATGGTTAGAGGGGAATGAAATTTGAAACAGTTAAAGTTTACATGATAATGTAGAGAGAGCCAATATTTCTCATAATTTTTTTTCTTTTTTTTTTTAACTACACGCTGTATCCTGCACACAGCAGTGTAGGTAGAAGGAACCCGAGAACCCAGCGCTAAGACACTCCGCTCTCCTTCAAAAAATCCGTTCCCACTTTCCGCCAGATTGAGGCATTGCGTGTTGAGTGGCGGAACTCTACGCCGCGCTTTGCCTTGTTACCAAACCCAGAAAATGAAAATATTTCATTTCCTGGAGTGGGAATCGAACCCACAACCTGTCGCTTTACAGTCGCACAAAAAATTACATCCCTACTACAATATTATATACATTACATAAATTTGAATGTTTTCATAATAATACTCTAAATATAAATAAAGTTAATAAAATAAACACTTTAAAGTAACATGCACGAATTTTACGTATCAACGAAGTTAAAAATAATATTTAATTATGTTAGTAAGAAAGACTCATTACAATACTTTTGATTTACATGAAATAATTTCACAACTAACTTTTATTAGTTTATATGGCAAACGAGTTAACTGGATTCCTCTACTGACCTATTTAATATAATTGCTGTCCCACGCGCCGCCCAGTGATTGACTGTAAACACATTAATGTATGTGTGACCCACACAATAATCCAATATCAGAGGTGTGTCCCCTTGATTGATATATACACTAATGAAGCAATTAATGTACTTCATCGTCTTTCCGCCTTGTTTAACATGACAAGTAGGCGCGGGTGATTAATTCAATTTAAGCAGATATCTATTATATGCTTATTCATACGTACGTATATTTAATATTGTTAAGTAATAAATTATTCTTAATTGATATGTGGTGTTAAAATGATCGACAAATTTTATTAATGATGAATTGTCGCCTACAATTTTGTTTGCTTGATCTTCATGCTCCTATTAATACTGTTTCCTATTCTATCTTTCGTAGTTTCAACTGTGAAATGTAAGATCCCGTTTTTTCTCGTTCTCATAGGAATTTGAGTAATTTTTTTCTAAGTGCTCCCGTACACTCTCAAAAGAACCTATATAACAAAATTTCAGCTACGCCTACTAGTTTCGGTTGTGCGTCTGTGTATCTGTCAGTCATTCGGCTAGTAACGGAAGACTTTTATATGTCTAAAAGATTATTAACTGGCATGATGTGATCTTGTAAAATTAAACAATAACATGATTATATATAGTTCACTTATTTTAGGGAGTGGAAATTAATAAGCAAGAGGATAAAAGATGAGTGGATAGATATTTTACTATTTTAAAATTTCGCGGTCTTATGAGAGATGATGTTTTGAGGTCGACCCGAAATCATAAAATTCATAAATATATCCTCACATTATATACAAAAAATAATGAAAAAACCGTCTTAATTGAATTAAATAATTATTTAGTATTTACAAGAAATAAGCATTATTTATAATTTAAATCGAATCGACAAAACTGATGTCAACTGATTCAGTTATAAATGGGTTGGAACTAAGGTGTTTTAATAAAAATATATGCCCATTAATATATTTTAAAAAAGCTAGTGACACGCACCAAACATTAATTTCCAAACAATGAAGTACGAGGATTCTCTTAATTATTTATGTTTCGTATTCATAATTTATGAAAACAATAAAGAACTGACTCATTACTTATAGATAAATGTCACAATTTGTTTGATTGTGACTGACATTTCAATTCATAATGTAGCCGAATAATATAAAATACTCTTGTATTTCCCGGACTCATAAAAAATATTTTGTTTTGTTCATTCTGTCATAGTCGGAAGAGAACAATGTCGTCGTGTAACGGTGAGCATAAATAAAAAAAACATAGGCTAAGTAACTTTCTTCGACGGCAGATTAACACCTGGATATTCTAATAGTTGTTTTTATATTATTGCAAATGAAAGTCTAAATTAACCATATAACATGCAATGTGCCATAAAAAATTAACGGTGTTGCCAAAAAATAGGTTTAAAATTTATTTTTAAAACTAATAACAGAATGTGTTAAATTTAAAGAATGCTATAAAGTAGACCAAATTCTATAAAATAAGCTATAACGTAAATCTAATACATAATTTTAATAATGTCTAAATTTTTCATTACGACGGTGCGGCGCTCAAAAGAAAGTAGAAGATGAATAATTTTCATTAAAACCGGATAACAGGGCGGGCTGAACAAATTTAGAACAATACCTCATTGTTTTTTTGTTTATTCACCATAAAAGGGTGTGATATGTTTTATGTATAAAATATTTTACGGTGAAATATGAAGGTTTATGTTTAGGGTTCCATACTGAAAGACTACCAAAGTTATTCTGAAACTCATATATCGCTTTACTATGGTTTGGTGAGGTATTTTTAAGTAATAAGTAATTTGACACTATAAAACCAGAGTATAGTCCTTTACAGCAAAAATACTAATTATTATTTTGATAAGATTCGAGTTGCATGTTTAAAAAAAGAAACAAGAAGGAATAAATTTCTATCTAGTATCAGACATACGCGTATTTATGGTAAATATAGATATCTCTATTAAAAACTAGCAAACCTCATTTTAAGTGTGTTAGTATTTTTAGATTATAGTGGCGTAGTAAGAACTTTTTCGATTAACGTTGTATATTAAAACATGCTAATGCTGCCTAGTGTTGAAGCTGAATTTTAATAGAGTGGGTGTAGTATCACACATATCGGATAAAGATATATCACATAGATAGAGGTGCATTGTCATCAAGATGGAGATTTTTTTTTCATCATAATTTCGTACTCAACACTGTATATTGTCTAATAATCATGTGAATATAAATATATCTTTTTGATATATGGAATTTAAATTTTAAGATTTGCTGAAGGAGATCAGTTTAAATCGGCGTCACGATGACTTTGATTTTGTACAATGTATTTTATAAATGTATCTTAGCTTAATTTAAAATCAGTAAGTTTAATTACTTTCATATATATTAAACAATTCATTTTTTGAAAATTCGAAAAATGAATTGTTCAATATTTATGAAAGTAAGATAAATAGCGAAAGAGGATTTTATGATTTGATATAATAATATATTTCATGTAATAAGTGAATAAAAATAATAAAAAATATCAAAATAGATAGCGAAGCTAATGAAATCATGGTTCGTTAAAAATTTAATTATTACGAAGACACAACTTCAAACGACTACACGATTAAAACTTTTAATAAGGGGCTTTTTTAACAGTCTCTCGTAAAAATACTTCTCTTTTAATATTACTGTTTGAGCATAATTTTTTTTTGATATGAAAAAAAATGTTAGGCATTATTTTATTTACTGTCCAGTAAGACTGAAAAAATCAGTCTAATTGGACAGTAATTAACAGTTCAGTTTTATGGTTCAATATTTTTATTCCACTTATTCCACATAATATATATAACGACACGATGTCTTTGTCATCTGAAATAGGAACTTTTATAGCAAATACTTATATTATATTCATGTGTAGATTTGCAATTTCACAATTTTCAAATTTGGTCCTTTTTACTTCGCCTTGGTAGTACTAATTCAATTTTGCTTATGAACTTCAAAAGCATTTTTAATTTCACATTGTTGTGCTTATTACTTATAATATAAATAGACATTTTTCCACAAATTGCATGCGTTTCTACGTAAAATTGATTTTTATATTTAATTATTATTTTAATTATGATATCAATTTATGATTAATTATATTATTAATGAAACACGTTGATAATATTAATAAATACCTCAATTTTTTCACCAAATTCAAACAACCATCTTCATCTCTGTCAAAAAACCCGCCATCTTGTTCCCGCCTTTTTTTATTCTCCTTTCCCGTTCAGAAATAATTAAAATGGATGCCGTATTAATTTTGAATAATTAATTACAAAATAAATTTAATACAATTACTATATGCAAGTATGTTATAATTTAAGACATATATTCATTACAGTATTTATTACATTATCTAAGGTTACGAATAAGGGCCTTACTGATATCCTATTTTCCTGAAGATTATTCTATTTTTATAGTCTTAAGCAACGACCAGTACTTTCATTATAATTAAAGGACTTAATCTGTTGAAAATACATTACAATAAAATTGGTTGGTCCACTAGAGCAACCTAGTGATCACGTTGATTTTAAGGTTAGGTTATAGCAAATATAATGCGCAAAATTAAAAAAAAAAAACATAAGAATAATATAATACTTGTGTTGCAAATAAAAAATGTTTCACTGTAAATATAGCGTTAACGTTCTGAATGGGAGAAATGAGAGTATTTTCCATACATTTGTGTGTATACACTCTCATTTCTCCGGTTTTGTTAGAAGAAGCGAAATAAAAATATGCAGTCGTATACTCTTCGAACACTAGAATCACTTTGCCGTTAAAAAAAAACTGCAAATAAAATATATAAAAATTATAAACGACTGGATATATACTGATGGCTACTTATTACCTCGATTGGGGACTTGAGTATTTCTACAACGTAAATTGACTTTCAACTCGAGAAGTGATTACCTCAGCATTTAAAGTGCTTACATTAAAATTTCAATTTAATAAATATATATAAATATGTTATATTTGGTTTATTTAAAAAAGAATTAAATATGATTTGTATAGAACCGTTATTCGTTTTTTAAGAGTTGTTAAAAAGCATAACCTGTGAAGTTTTGTAATAATCATATAAATATTGATATATATGATCCATTTATTTAGTCAGAGATATTGTTTCTTTTTTATTTTATAAGTCTTTAGAATTTAGTAAAATACCCGTTGCTTGATTAAAGAAAGAGAGTTTTGTCACCAAAAATTATCCACACACTAATAGTTATTAATTACTATCGAATAGATAAGCATTAAAAAATACTTTTAAATTTCATAATGAAGTATGCTGGAAACAAGTTGCAATTGTGTAACGAGTAAAAAGCTGATTATGTAACTGAATGGGGAGGAGAATACTTTGTAAAAGCACTCTATATAGTGCACTGAATAATTTAGTTCGTTCAATACTGAGATATTTTATAAAAGTTAATTGATAATAATTTTAAAATTAAAAATGATAAGATCTGTAAAAAGATTCTTCATATTTTTATAATGAAAAATGTTTTAAAGTGATTACGACGAAGGCGCGAAAAAGGAGAAGGAATGAAAAAAAAGAAAAAGCTTCTCGAATATTTTTGTTTGATGGAATAAACATTATTACAATTAAATAAACGGGTAGAAGTAAGGTATGTAAGTCGTAGAGTATGTAATCGTTACGTAAAGCTATATATTAAATATATATATTCAATAACTTTCCGTGATAAAAAAAAAGAAAACGGACAAATAAATTTTAGAACAAAAATTTAAGAAAATTTCATTTAATACGATTTAAATATTTGAAATAACAACCCCTTTTAAATGTATCAGCGCCAGCAATATGAAAATTAAAAAATAATTATGAGCAAATATTAAAAGCTAGAAATTTAAAGGCGAAAAAATCACAAAATATCCAAAACCTTCATTAAAATAATGGTTGGCTTAGCTTTAATAAAACTGTGACATAGAACATTATTATGAAAATTTTGCAAAATAAATATGTACGATAGGGATTAATTCTGGCTGTATCGAGATGATAAGTAAAAGTACGTAATAGGCTTACTCAAAAACTTACTTCATAAGCTTTTATATATAACAAGCTCAAATATTATATGCGCTGTTTATTTTACATTGTAATATAGGGCATATTGGTCGTTGAATATTTTTACCAGTGTGGTGTGTAATAATTTAGTGCTGACCTTGGCTCACATTAAGCAGTTATAATATATTTATATTAAGGTAGCTTATTTAATTCACCCTAGTGATTTTTCTTGAATAGGAATATTATACAATTGTGATAGTTATTTTACAATTGTAATCAATATATTATTTAGAGATTGAAAATTTCTTCAGAAGCGGTAATCGATATAGTGGCCAAGAAATGTATGTAAGGCGTTAACCTTAAGAGTCGTTGAATGTTAAGTACATACTGAAAAATTCATTGACATAGATAATATGCAAAGCACGATGGTGCTTACCTGCTCCACGGAGCCATACTGTCTGCGCGAGAATACGCCCCGCCTTGAGATAAGCTCACTCGCTGACGAGCTGTGAACAAAAAATGGAATGACTTGTAAATTTTCTTTCACTATGGCACTAGTATTAACTATTAGTAATTAAAATATATAATTTTAAGTATATTTCTTCTCATACGTGAAGACATAAACACACGGAAAAGTTGTAGCAGAGCTGAAACCAATGCTGCATTTTATTTAAATTCCAAGACCAAATCGAAAAGAATATAGTTGGTACATTTTTGATGAATAACCTTTGCAAGTCATTCATCGTAAGATTAACAAATAAATTATTAACGTTAGCACTTATTTCTGACCCGTTCCTTAATGTTTCCTTAATTATATGAATTAAGGAAATCTTGCTACTAGCTAACAGCGTGGAGTAATAGCCCCATAAAGGTCTCCCGCTTTAACATTTGAGGAGGAAGTATACGTAATCAAAGTGACTATTCATAAGCAAGGCCACAACATCGTGGCTGTACTTGTACACAATATTGTTACGTTTACAAAATACTTATGTCGTTTTTCATACAAAAAATGTGTAATGATCCTTTTATGTTTCATTTATGCCGCATAATAAATAGGTGTTATGGTTCCCCATGGTTTCATAATAGGAATATCATAAATAAGGAACGAAATTTAGAAATATCATTAAATCCAGTACGCGTATGACGTTATAATATGTGTACGTGTAAGACATGGCAGTTGATTCAATTTTTATTAAATTAAAAGTTGACATATGAAAAAATGATATGTTTTTTCTGATCTATTTAGATTAAGGTAAAATTTTGTAAATTCCTGTTACACAAACAAATTTTTATGTATATTGCACAATATGAACGTATTGAAAGCTGATTCATTTTAACATTTACAATGATATAAAATTTGCTTGGTTCTAACATTGTAAAAAATCAATAGTGTAAGGTTAGAAGTGTTATGATCATATAGAACTAAGTTCAAGGACAGGATATAAAGAAGCTTTAGAATATATATTGCAAATTAAGGCCCGTATGATTGATAAAGAATAAATAATGAAACATTATTCCATGCTGTTTTTCCTAGTAATATCAAGAAGTTAGGTTTTAGTAGAAGCTTATATTAGTCAGCGTAGCTGCACGTATGGTTGTACACAATGCAGTGCTGGTAACGACGCTGTTATACGGCAGTGAAACGTGGCTTTGTCAAAAGAAGAACGAAAGGAAGATGAAGGCTGTAGAGATGCGATCTCTTTGGGGAATATGCAGAGTCAATTTAGCTGAACGAATCCGCAACGAAGAGATACTTAGAAAGACAGGTATAAGCGAGAAAATTATAGTAAGAATGAGGAAGAACGTGCTCAGGTGGTTTGGGCACGTCAAGAAGATGAGTGTTGAAAGAATGGTGACAAAGATATATGAAGCAAACGTGAGCGGCAAGAAAGGAAGGGGGAGACCTCGATTGACCTTTGAGAACACAGTTCCAATGATACTGGAGGAAGGTCACGTAAAAAGTTCGAGGACCTCCTGGAGGGCATGCATGAAGAGGTTAATGACTGTGGACGAAAGAGTGTGTGGCGAAAGAGGTATGCAGGGACCGTAGCGTTTGGCGCTTCGTTCTCTCTGACTACCCCTCTAGGGATAAAGTGTGTAAAGTTAGGTAAGGTAAGGTTATATTAATCTTAACAGCTGTCAGTCACTTATTACCACAGAAATCGTGCATCTATGCACATGTATAGCATTCATACGCATAGAATTCATGCACAAAGCATTTATGCGTTCATTTTATTCATGTTTATTATGCGTTCGTTTGCATTCATTCATATTAGTATGCCTTGGCTTGCGTCGCGCAATGTCATGATGGAAAGAAAATAAAAGTGTTTCTCACTAGCTTTTTTACTGTCTAAGTGTCTACTTTGTAAGAGTTTAACTAAAAAATAAAATTAAAGGTATGTTTTACAAAGGACAGTCCCAAGTGACCTTTTTGTAAGTGGAAGCAATTCAGATATGCCTTACTGCGGCTCGAGGCTTTTTTCACTTCAAATTCAATATGAATGGCTCTTGAAACGTTTTTCGTCTATAGGTATCGAACTTTTAGTTGAGTTTCAATTTTTATATGTACACGTATAATGGATTTTTGCTTAAAATATTTCCTTCAATTTATATCTCATCGACTTTTCTTTGTGTATTAAATTCGTGTGAAGTGCTAAAAGACTTCAGGAAATTAGAATCGTCGTTCATTAATTAATTTCAAACTGAAAATTAGATTATAAAATGAAAAATAAAATAATAAAATTATGATAATATATCGACCGAGTTGCCAACAACATAATCTAGACTGTAAATTTGTATTTAATTCCGTCAAATATTTGGTACATTGTTATACCGAAGTTTTTTTTTAAGAATATTTATTAAAGTGCCTAATCGTAGTTTTCCAAAACTTTTTATCATAATTGATAGTCTTAAAGGTCAGCGACAAGTGATCTTTTCAAAGAGTGCCACTTTTAAGATATCACTTACTATAGCAAAGTTCTATAGGGTACTCAAACTCGATATGGACGCACTCAAATTTAATAGAGATATACTCATCTAGGAAAAGTTTAAGTAAATATATTTTAAAATAAAATTATTTAATATCATTTCAATAAAATTTCAAGTTTGTGTAATTATAGAGTTCCTTTTAAATATTATATATTTTTAAGTCTTTCCCGAGAAAGATGAGTTCTTCAAGAGCCTTTTATATAGAAATCTTTAAAAGTAAACAATAAAAATTACAAAAAAAGTAATTCTATTATAAAGCATAATTTTAAAACTTAAAACCGAATATCTACAATTTCCACTTAAGCTTACCTTGATAAGACTCCTTGCATTAGAAGATACAATCAACAGAGCAATAAAAATATGATTAAAATATAGTGAAAAATACTTCAAACGTTTAATTTTTACAAATATAAGTCATACTTTACGTGTACATAGTGTGTGAAATACAAATGATTTATTACTTAAAATTTTCATAATAAAGAACGGAAGTGACCTAATTCAAAATTTTAGTAATCTTGATATAGCTTAAAACAATTAAAAAGTCCCATTCCACAAATTGCGTTTTTTTGAGTTGGATATTTTATTCTGATTATATGATATATTGATAATATTAATTATTAAGTTTTATGAAGGGTAAATTTTATGAAAGGTATCGTATCACGCAAAAGCTCAGTATGGTGTAGTCGTCACTTTCATGAAGATCAGGCTTTAACGTAATGTAAGTAACATGTGTAAGTCTTATATTTAATTAATTATTTATACATATTTTGTTAAATACATATTTTTCGCTGTCGGCACTGAAGGCCAATTACAACTGAAATTAAACCTTCGAAAACGTGATTTATAAATAAAAATAATTGTTTGTGCTCTTTTAAATGTCAGAATTTTCCTAATTAATTTTTACAAAAAGAAACAACAAGAAATCTTGGAATTTATTATGGAATACAGGATTTTGTTTGTAAGTTGTTTACGTTATACCACTTAATTTATATTCTTTGATCCCATGCGTCACGTCACGCACCACACCACAACGTACGAGAATAATGGCGAATTAAGGTACTTCATAACATTTACTTAAAGTTACCCGCAAGTTTAATGATTTCGTCCGTATTTCGTAGTTTCAGCAATGTTTGACACGAACATGGCACTCTGTTGAAAATTCTCAAATAGAAATATGTTTGTCATTGTATACTTGACAAGTAAATTCACGTATTTGTAATTTTAATAAAATTCTTCATTTAAAGTTCTATAATACCAAAATAAATCACTTTTCCTTTTAATATAAATATACTTTTTCGCCCAATTTAATAAAATTAGTCTTTTCCACTGAATTTATATGTTCTCCTTTTGTGTACGATTCACAATAGGGTTCATTTGCTTTGATTCTCTTCTCTTCAGGCCATTGAAATAGTTGGTGCGTACAACCGCAGTTTGAAGTCCGTTTCAATCACGTTTGTTTTCTATGACACAAACAAAGTTACAGTCCAATAATTCAGTTTGACTATCTTGTCAATTGATATGTGTGTAGCTAGATATTTAAAAATTATGTAGGTAGGTATTATTTTTTCTTCATGTATTTTTTATTTGTTATTACAGAGAGGCAGGTAGATTCCGCAGCTATTTCACGTTTCATTTAATTTTTCCTATATAAATGATATAAATAATGTAATAGTATTTAAGTAAAATGAAGTAATATAATTATCCCCCCGAGTGGGAATCGAACCTACAACAACTCACGATTTTAGTTCAGATTCTGTTCCGCTGCGGCACGATAGCTATTAGTTTTAAAAGATCATCTTTGTCAGGAACGTTTTTAATAAAATAATAAAAAACTATTCGCTTATGATTATGTGTAGAGATGCGATCTCTTCTGATATGCGGAGTCAGTTTGGCTGAACGAATCCGCAACGTAGAGATACTTAGAAAGACAGGCATAAGCGAAAATGTTATAATAAGAATGAAGAAGAACGTGCTTAGGTGGTTTGGGCACGTCGAGAGGATGAGTGATGAAAGAATGGTGAGAAAGATATATAAAGCACAGATGAACGGCAAGAGAGGTACGGGGAAACTTCGGTTGACCTTCGAGAACATAGTATCAATGATACCGGAACGTAAAAAGCACGAGAACCCCCCGGATGGCACGCATGAAGAGGTTAATAAGATTGGACGAGGCGAAAGAGGTATGCAGGGATCGTAGCGTTTGGCGCTCCGTTCTCTCTGACTACCCCGCTAGGGATAAATTGTGAAGTTAGGTAGGTATGATTATATGTTGTAGCTTTATGATATACCTAACACACCCATAACCAGCAGAAAATAATAAAAAAATATAATAACAAATAAATTGTTTTTCAAAAGTTGTTACCAAAATATTAATTTTAAATTTATTACAGTTTGCGTCAATAAAATCAAAATATAAATTTCATTTTTTTATATAGCTAGAGCAGCATTGTCAACCTAATGCAAATATGGCCTGATCTTCTTAATCTGATCGTGATTTTGAGTCCGATCGCTTTGAATTGCTAAAACCGTGATTTCATGCATCTAAGTTTCTTTACGCCATTGACTGATTATGAAGTTATAAAAACCGAAAGAAATTGTTTATCTAAAGAGAATATGACGTAGCCAATTTCGTTAGATAACATCTGGTAAATTTGCTATGGAAGCTGTAAACTTTATTAATAATTTATGCAAACACGTCGAGTAAAACGAGCAAAATATTCAGTACATATCAGAGTTGTTTGAGCTGTTTTATGCTAATTTGAATTTAGGTCGAATTAAACGGCAACTTTCGGTATGTTTTAAAACTTCACTAATAAACAACACCAACTAGCAAAAAATTTTAACATAGAAACCTATGTTATAATATATAATGTAGATTTTTAGTATTATCAATATAGAAAATGTAAAAGCTGTCTACATTTCTATATACATACATTCTAATAGATTTAAATCAGTGTGAACACGTAATATACGGTCAAATAATTTATTTACAATGTAAAATATCAATGTTTTACTTCCTTTATATATGTATTAAATAGTGTTATTGATGATGAAGGCTTCTTATAAATTTACATAGTAATATCATGTCACCATAGTATAACATTAGGCGTTATAGCGCGAGAAATAATTTACTCGGTGACGTGAATGTAGTTATTTTAGTTTATAATCAAAGTCTATTGTAAGCTAATATGTAAATATACTTTGTAATTATAGTCAGAGTTCAATGGTATAATTCGTAAATATTACTAAGACCCCAAAGTATTCAATTTATTCATCGAATATCCAGAACGGTAAACAAAGCACACCAATGAAATTTTTCAGTTCGCTAACGAGATGCTTAATTTAATTAAGAGCTACCACCATTGTTCTTGTACGATTTTATACGTTCATCTATTTCAAGATCAGCGAGGAAAGGTTTGACCCAGTGAAAATTTATGTTGCAAGAGTTGCTGATACTGTTATCGTCATGTATATGTGAAGGGACTACATGTTAGTGCCACAAATTGAGGCCATTTTACGTAATACAGCGATTTGTATGTCAGTACAAGCGTCTACTATGCAAATTTTTACTATTTGTGAACTATACTTTACACTTGGTATATTAAATGCTTTCGTTTATTGTAAATATTTTATGATACGTGCAAGTGATGTCAGATTATAACGTTTATTTTCTTGATTTGTTAAAAAGTCAGTAAAAAAATATTATAGCTAGCTACAATGGTTTTAAAGAATATGATATGATAAAATTTTAAAAAAGAATTTATATCTTATGAGCGAATCAATTTGTGAGAAATCGTTTCTATTTTTTAAAGTAAACATTTCCTCGTAAGATTTAAATATGTTTGAATGTCTACCAGGATGTCCTAAGATGACATTAACATATCCGTCGTCCATAGTATAAAACTCTTATTTTATTAGTGATTTTAGACATCCCGTTATTATTATTTACACTCTGTAGTGTAAACACCCGCATGTTCAGCAGATACTGTATGTGAAACGTGCTTTATCATAGCCAACTATTTAGCATTCATTAACGATGTCGAGCTAATTATTGTATTGTGTGTAGGGATTGTTTAACCTATGCATGGAGTTTTTTCTTTTATTTTAGAAGTTTAGTCAGAGTGATCCTAATGTCAAGACATTGCCTTTGCCATTTTCTATTCTAATTCGAGATATTGCGTGCAAAGTGACAGAATTTAACACCGCGCGTTGTCTTACCAAAGCCGAAAATACTTTAATATTATAATCATTTCCCCGAGTGGTAAGCAACCAATCGCGTTTACAATCCGATGTTGCCCCACTGCGCCGCAATGGACACAATTATAACATACAAATTTTATTTAAAGCATTTCATTATTAAATAATTTGATATTATACAAGAAAGTATTCTACCTAAATTTGGACAAAGGCTTGTAAAAGTCATTGCTATACATCAAACCAATGACTTTTGCGAGTCAAGGGCAACTAATATCTGGTAAAATAATACAACATCAAAGGGCTGCTACTATAATGTATGCTAGACGCTTGTTAATATTTATATCATAAGTCGTATAATTTTATAAATTTTCAATATTTATGAATAACAATTTTCAAGTACGATATAAACAAATTATCGATTATGTAATTTTTGTTACTAGTTGTAAAGAACTTTCTAAAAATGCATTGAAGATATAGTGGATTTCATATTATATAAAACAAACATGAATCAAAAATAGGTAAGCGCCCTTTTAGTGTGACAAATTGAACGTTAAACGGTTTTAAAACGAACTTATATAAATTTTTGTTTTAAGTGGATTTTTTCAGTCACTTTTGATATTTATTGCCTTTTTTATTAATTAAAATTACGCAAGCGAAGAAACCAAAAAACTTTTAAAATCTAACGGTATTAAAAAGACGGGGACGTGAGGGGATGGGGTTAGAATACAATTCCACTTCGCTGTTGGGTAACGTCCCGTAAGAGGCGGGTAACTCAGTAATTTTGTGGTAGGAGATTCGTCCTCTGCCTGGCTCGCGATCACTATCCTATCATGTCAAAGACGAATCGCCAAATATCTAATGATGTGTTCCGGTTCGATGACATCTAAGCCAGGATTTTCCTATTCCCACTCATCCTTTCTTCAGAAAGTGGTGGTTCCGATGGCGAACTGCCCTATTATTACATACATTATTTCTACCCCTGCCATTTGATCATTAGGTTGGCAACGCATATGTCCATGGGCGAAGGACCACTTACCATCAGTTGGTCATTCTGCTCGTTTGCCATCCTTCATCAATAAAAAAAGAAAAGTGTTTATTTATTACGACAAATACGAATTTCATGTTTTAAAAATGACATCCTTTGAATGTGATCCTTGATCCTATTTTAACAGCGCTGCAATCTAGAGCGGAAATATTTGCTTTAACATAGGGCATTAAACTAAAGCATTATCGATCCATTTTCTAATCACACAATAAATCAAACATAATCAGACCAATTTATTGTGGATTTCCGAAAATGTGGAGCGTGTAAACGTCCATTTGTGAGCTAAAAAACTGGAGTGTCTCTGGAACATATTTAATATCTTGAATATGGCCAGAAAACCATTAAATCGCCTTCTTCCCAAAGACTTATATTTATATTCGTACAAAATTCAAATGGTTCAAGATCTAAGGTCACTTGTAGTATATTTATTATTTATATAGAAATGTATATATGTATGTATGCATGTAAGTATGTATGTATATATATATGTAAGTTTACTATATTGGAATATATGTATGAATGTAGGTCTAACAGTATTTTAGGTTGATTTATTTATTTAGTTATTTGTGTTATATTTTTTGCACCGCATTGTGCCTGCTTTTATCTGTAGATCCCTTCAGTTAGATTGCCTGGAAGAGATCACTTTTAGTGATAAGGCCGCCTTGGTGCATTTGTTGTATAATATTATTTAAAATTTTCTTATGTATGATTTCAAGTGTGCAATAAATTTTTTTCTATCTATCTATCTATCTATCTAAGGTTTCGAAATCCTGCTTGCTAAGGAAATACTAGAAAGGTTCACCTTAAGCATCTTTTTTTTCTCAGACAAGGCATATTTTCCTTGGGATTGCCTTAAAAGTAAAGTTAGAAACTTTACGGCTACATCCCAGTGCATTTAGGCGAAGGCGATTAAAGATACATATTTGCTAGGAAATACGAAACATCTTAGGAAACACTTGACAAAGTGTTATTGAAAATTTCTACTTTAGTTTGCAACAGTATTCAAATAGTCAAGGATTACATTTAAATTATATAATTTTTAAAAGTCAAATGCTCATTTGTGTATATAAACAGGGACATAGACAGTCTAACTGTAAACAAGCCCAATTCGGAGCAATGACTATTTTTCCTATATCCTAAGAACGATACTTTGTTTGACCAGCCTAAGACAGTAAGTACATATATGTAGGTATTATAAGTATAAATATTTCAGTATATTAGAACTATGCCTGTAATTATTTCATTTACTATATGTCAAAAATACCTCACATTGTCCTAAAAAAGTGCCTAATTTTATAACTCTATGGCTTACATATTAAGGTTGCTTAAATTCTTAAAAGTAACATTTTCAACGGACACGCAAACCGCAGAAACAGTAGTTGCAATGTTTAAAGTAGTTCATTTGCTAAAAATATCGTTTGGCACGATATTTAAAATATATGCATAAAGGTGAAATAATGAACGCAAAATGGAGCAAAAATTTAATTAGAAGTACGCATTTTAGCAAAAATTTATTACAATATACTATTTATATACAAATAACAATACAACATTTTCGGCACGTTAAGTCTCATTATATGTGGGATGCTAATGAGTATTAATTCGTATATCTATATAGTTATTTTATATTTTGTAACACCTACGAATTATTAAATTTCATATATCTTTAGTGATCTCAGTAAAAAAATAATATTTAATGAAAATAGTGCTATGTGCTTTTGATGATTTATCCCTTGTGAGTTGCGAGATAAGCACAAAGGAGATGCCGACTTTTAACATGTCTGAGCTTTATCGTAGTCAAATACCGAGGATAAAAAGGTCTCAATGTCCAATGGAGGCGGGAGCAGGATCTTAATAAAGCTAAAAACGCAAATAGATACGCGCCGTAGTTGAATAAGAATACGGCTTGTTGGATAAAGCTTTTGAGTTTGTTATCCAGGATGGCAGGTTTTGTCGTTTCACAAGAACTTAATCACGATTATGCATATTATGAGTAGCTATGACTAATTTCAGAACAGCGGAGTTGAAAATAATTACGGGCTTGGCTTGGCTGTGACCTCCCACCACCGGTTGACATGAAATCTATGGTTCAGTATTAATAGTCAAAAAATGAAATGATCACTTTTTGTGAATGAGAGATTACGCAAAACGATCTATACTCTGTCTGTGGAAGGTTGAGATGGTTAAAGAAGAGGGCCCAAGCACGAACCCGCTTTACGACCCACAGTCGGCGCGTCCAATGGGTTCTAGTGGGTGGTAAAGGAAATAAGTACAAGAAGAATTTATCTACGTAGATAACAGTTCAAAAGGTGTACAAACGTGGGGAATTAGAAAATAGTATGCTGCACTGAGTGACACCAAAATAAGCATAAATATAGTCGAATTTCAATATAATATCTATTCTTAATTTTAAAGTGAATAAAATACTTAAAAATATTTATTAAATTCAATGAATGAAAAAAGTTTGTATGGTACCTATATTTATTGATACTAGTGACCCGTTGACGCGTTATCAACGCGTTGTCTTTTGCAATATATATGTCACTTTATATAAACATGGATGTCAAACCATGGTAGTGTGTGTAGCATTTATTTTGTTAATTTAATATACTTTTTATACATTATTTTAAAAGATTATTAGCATTCTGCACTCCTTCTCTATATAAACTATAAGTGTGCCAAGTTTCATGCTCCTCCGTCCGCGTAATTTTCGTAAAAAGGGATCTAAAGTTTCTGCTTCACGTATTTATATATAGATTTAAGACACCATATTGGAACTCTATAGAACAGGCAGGCAGGCCAGTTGGGTAGGTCATATAAGTTTGTAAAAGTAGGTAATTTTAAAATTTAAGTAAAAGGTAACTTTGTCATTATAATTTTGATGAAAGTATGAGCGTCTAAAACTTATAAATCTGTCTTACAGAGTAATGGTTTTGACATTGTATAATATAAAATGTTAAATTGCACTGAAAGCTTTTGTATGTTTCAGCGCACTTTAGAGGTAATTTGTTTTTGATGGCTACTTCATTTAAACTGCTGGTTTAGATCATTTAGTGGCTTAGGTAAAACTGAATAGTAATATTACGTATAGTTTACCTACGTTGTATGTACATAATGATAACGAATTTAAATTTGGAACTGGATATATGTACAAAACTTTTGCTTGTTTCTATTTTCTTAAAGTAAAGAATGAACAAGTTAAGTAACTTGTGCTTATTTATACTTTATTGGTCGAGTAACATAATGTTTAACATTATAGGTAAATAAAAATGCCTGTAAGTTTGTTTTGACTTCTGACTTTCTGTTAATTAAGAATACAAAAATTAACTAATAATATTTATTAATTAATTAATAATTGTCTATGTAAGTTTATTGTTATTTTCATAATTATTTATTTATAATTATATATCCATATAGTTATTTATGTAAGCTTGCATTTAATATTTAGGTTGCATAGTTTAAGTAGGTTTATTATATTAAGTAAATATTTTAATTTTTACACCAACCCATATCTTTTTGTATTCTGTTTTAACTTTTAGTAGGGGTGGCCTGGAAGAGATCACCTGTGGTGATAAGGCCGCCTTTACACCAAACTTGTATTCTCTTCTTGTCTTTGTTTTATTACAGTGTGCATTTATATTTTTATTGGTGTTATAAAGCATTAAATAAAATAAATAATAATAATACTTAACTTAATAATAAAAGCATAATTAGTAGTAAGCAAGGAAAGAGTAAAATCTTTTTACAGTATAGCTTGAACATGACACAACTTGTAAATACATAACTTAGATTAAAGTACTGGTCAAATCAATTTCTGGACCCACCTATACCAAAACATGGCTGCGAATTTAATTGTGTTTCCGCAACTGACCTACAAACCTGACCTCTGTAGAGGTTAAAAATTTTACGACTGTCGTAAGCACATTTTGCTGTGTAGCAAATGACAACTAAGTATTACATATTATACTACTACGCGAGGTAATAACGTGTCAGGGATTTAAATGTATACTAGTCATGAAAGCTTTATGTCAAAAATACTTTAATATGAACTCGCAAGATGTACCTACATAACTTATTATTTACTATTTTAGTAATAATAAATAATAAAATAATAAATAATAAAGCCTTTTATTCGGACAAAAAACATACAATATCTTTCCTTATACTACACTATTACTATTATGTAAAAAAAGAAAGTAAAAAAATAATTCTAATTCTAATTATTTGTGTATTTGTTGCTTGCTTATTTTTTGCAAGTCCGTTTGCCAGTTGGCAAAGGCCTCCTCCAACCTTGGGTTTCTGTGAGTGTGTTCATAATTTTTTCCATCTTTGTGAATTGTTGGAGGGTTGTGGTCTCTGTCCCCCACGAGGACCAGTCGGCTTGGGGGAGACTATTTTAGTATCTTTAGTTTAAATAAAAGCATTAAAAGCATATATTTAGGTTAGGAGTTTTGTGCAATCTGTCATCCAAAACAAAGTTTCTACTATAGGTGGTTTTCGATAAAAAAAATGTTTAAGTAAGTTTTTTCTGATAGGCAGAAAATATACGAAAAAAATTAATTCAAAGCTACTGATTTTAATCATTTTGTGAGTTTGGGTCTATAGCTAGATAAACTGTAAAGTTGGCTGAATATTTGAACACAATAGGATTTAATATGAACTTCTCTAACAATGATTTAAGTTCTTTATTTGTATGGTTTACGCATAAAACCCGTCTAGGGTTGTGCATCACGTTCGCTACATTAATAATATACATAAATACATTCGAAGTAATCCAAACAAATAGGCCGATCAAATTTGTCATTTTGGCGTCAAATTGCCGGGCTTCACACGAGCGTTGTCACCATGACAGCCCTTCCATGCAAACAATAGGGAGTGTGATCTAATGCTAATGCTTGAATTAAGGTTTTACAAATTAGTTAATTTGGCATGCATAAGCATCATTTTAACTTATTTGTCTAAGTTGATTACTTTGTATGTTTTATACAGATAGTAGAACTTCTTCTTCCTAGAATTTATCCCGGCTATCCAGGGTCTGCCTTCCTACTTAACCTACTCCACTTTGCACGATCTTCTGCATCACGGGTGGTTAGTCTATTGGCTCTCATATCCTGCTTCACGACATCCAGCCATCGCTTCATTGGGCGTCCCGGCGGTCTAACTCCAGGGATACAGATAGTAGATACTATATGATAATCCAACCAGTATTCCATTGCATTTACAAATTGAGGTAAAGAAAGAAAATAAAAATAAAGAACAATAAAGCAATAACAATTTCAAACAGCGTTAAACGTTCAACGTAGTATTAAAACGACACCTACAAAGTACGTCGAGCAGACATGTTACGTTTCAAATACACAGATAATTGACGTGAGCGCTTGTTTCAATAGTGATAATATTTTGTTTGTAAGTGATAGAAACATTGTATAGTGCTTTTAAAAATTGTGCTTATATTTTTAAATAAAATGAAGTTTTCGAGAAAGTCAAGATATTTTTTTAAAAAAGAAATACTCGTTTGTTGCTTGTTCGTATGTAAGCAAATAAAAAAATATGAATCTTGCTGCATATTGTCTAAGTTGTATTTTAAAATTCAGACGAAAATGAAACATATTAAGATGATCAAATTTTGGGAAGACTTTTATTTCATATTTTACGATTTCACTTACAAACGCATATCTTGCCTGCTTTGTTTAAAATGCTTATCGGTATAAAAAGAATAAATCTTAATATGGGACATGGCTAGTTGAATGCAGTTTGGTAAGCAAATTGAAACAAATCCCTAGATTTTTCATGTTTGGATATTGGCTCGGTTATATCTCTACGGCTAAAAGTATTAAGTAAGGTAAAATAAAATTGAATTTAAGGATTTACTGATTTCAAACAACTTATTGTTTATATTAGATCTAAATTGGATTGCAGATTTTTTCATAATATTTTATTGCTACCCCATTAGAATCAAAATTGTTGTGATGGTAAAAGTAGCAGAATTAATTTAATTAAAATATAGATCCAAATGAAAATGTTAAGTTACACAGTAATTGACTCTTTATTATTTTCTTCTTTCTTTCCTTATTAGAAATTCGTTTTTGTCTATTGTAAATTTATTCGATTTTTACTTGAGTGTGGCTACAGTACTATAATATTTCATCTATAGTAGAAGGATTAACTAAGTAAAAATAAAAAAATGTGATGCTCGAAATACTATGTATTCTGTACTGCTAGCTTATTTAAAAGCTTGTTTTGCAGCCTCTTATTTCTAATTTTTGATTTGGATTTTTTTTTTAAGTTGGTCATTTTTGAAAATCATACATACATACATACATAGCCTCACGCTGTATCCCGCATATAGCAGGGTAGACAGAGGAAACCTAGTGCTAAGACACTCCGTTCCCCACTTGAAAATCAAAATTTAGTAATTCTACCCATTTTCATATTCTAGCTTTATAGACATAATTTAAAAGAAACACGTTAGTACTATAACACACCTGTAACCAAACTATATCTATAACTTTTTCAGCATGGGTCGCACACGTAGAAAGGGTCAGGAAATACTCAGCGATCGTGAGGTTAGTAAAAATGATTGATGATTGCAAAAGTTAAAGGAAATAGTTGATGGATCTATGTTAAATTATGTTTTGTTATGATATACAATAATAACGATTTTCTGTCTACTAACATTATAAGTACAAAAGTAGTCGTTGGCACATAATAATTGGTTCTATTAATAAACATTTGTAAATGTGGATAAATATGTTTTTTTTAAATTAATTAATAATTTAATTAGTATAATTAAAATATAGAAACTAGATAGTTATCGTAGATAAATTACACAAAATCTTTGTAATAATTGTAGTCTATGTGTTATTCTGGAGATCAGTTCATATAATGTTTTGTGTAAAGACAAGCAAAAATCCTTTTATTCATCTCAACAAATTTTCTGATGTATA
Organism: Philaethria dido; assembly: GCA_033558755.1. Taxonomy (NCBI): domain Eukaryota; kingdom Metazoa; phylum Arthropoda; class Insecta; order Lepidoptera; family Nymphalidae; genus Philaethria; species Philaethria dido. Next base: position 76,265 of record JAKGSA010000074.1, on the reverse strand, counting down.
ATATTAGTAGGATAAAATTATTATCTCTTATTAATTATATTAAAAGAATGACGTCCCAAATTCAATGATCCAAGACATTGAAAGTTTTAGTCTAAACACAGATTGCAGTTCCGAAGCAAACATTATCTTCTAGGCAAACTATACAAACTTCATCAACTGTTAAGGTTGCTAAGCTCTTTAAAGGAGCTTTGCTTTTATAGTTATGTATATGCTTAAAAGTCGAATAGTTTATTTTTACGTGCGTAATAATAATGTGGAAAGATAGTAATTTATTGTCATTCCACTGAACTGTTTTGATAATTTCTACGAAAACTTTATTTGTAACATGTTATACATATTACAAATAAACTTTTCCTGGAATTGAATTTCAGAACTATTTTGTCATACAAATGTACTACAATATATTCACCGAGTCTCAAAGCGATTTAGTTTTCATTCCTATATCTATATATAAATAGGTGAAGCAAAAACTTTGTACCCTTTTTTACGAAAATTACGCGGACGGAGGCGAATGAAACTTGGCACACTTATATTTACTTTATATAGAGAAGGAGTGCAGAATAATAATATCTTTTTAAAATAATACATAAAAAATATATTTAATTAATAAAATAAATGTTACACACACTACCATGGTTTAACATCCATGTTTATATAAAGTGACATATACGTTGCTAGGCAACGCGTTGGTAAAGCGTCAACGGGGACGCTAGTTCTTATTTATTATATATATTCTGTTTTTTTCATTATTTTGTCTATTTAAGCCAAGCTATACAAATAAAATAGAACGATGCCAAAGCACCCGACTGTAGGTATATAGCTGTCATTAACCCAATTTGAGCCTTAGAATTTAGAATGCTAGTGTTAATTATGGCCTTGCGCTGCCACGACTACAAAATTGCTAGGACATTCATCACAGGCCGTTATATTTTTTCACCCCTAACGTTTCATTAGACTTACAAATTAGTTTATTTGCATTTTGAGTCTTAAATTATTAATTTATTACAAAATACTATACGGACATTATCACGCGGTGATTTATGTTGTTATTATATAATCCAGCAAATGGAAGTCTACAGAAACCTAGAAAAAAATTCTAGTCAACTAGAAACTGTCTTAACAAAAGCAAATGTAAAAATGAGACTCTAGTTTAACATGTATGAGTGTATGTCAAATTCACCTACAAAATATTTGAAATATAAATGGGTGCCAACTTTTATATATACTGATCGGTATAGATTTGACATAAAAACAATTTGACAGACTATACTTTGAAAATAGAGTTCTAGCATATAACGAAATCTAAATTTCAATTCATGCTTCAACGGTTACAATACCAAGCTAAGCCTTATATAAGTATCTTCGTTGCAGTTTCAGCAAAATGAGTTCGTGAGTCCATATTATGAAGTATTTTAAAAAGAGAAATTGTTTTGGTTACTAGCGTACTTACTTTTGTTATTAATTAAAACTTCTTATAATATTAGAAGCTATTAGAAGGCATAAAGAATTATAATATAAATGTGTTTTCTTTAATTTTTTTGACAAAAAAGAAGCTTGATACTCGCTGTAGTCCTTTCCCTTTTATGCTTATTTGTTCTAATTACATACTTATAATTATAATCATAGTAAATATAATTACTTATAATTATAAGAAATAAAATGTTTTTTTTTTATTTAAAGGATTATAAAAAATTTATGATTACAACTAGCAAGTTATTAAGAATAAAAGGTTCATTCGCAGTATATTTTTGATAGTCTGTGTTAACCAAAGTTAGAGGTATCATATTTTTCGGTTACATAGGTTAATTGTAAAAGAAGAATATTGATTTTATCCTAAATCTTCATATTTAAATTACATAGATCATTAACTAAATCGACTCTTGTATTTTATAGTGAAAATATATTTAAATCGGTGAGTGCAGAAACAACGTAAGTCACATAAAATGCAAAAATTCGTAATCGATTTAAACTAGCTTAGAGAGACAAGTTATATACTTTTTTCTCCTTCCTGCAAAATTTAAAAATCCGGATTTACGTTGTTTCTGCACTCACCGATTCATTTGCTAATGTCATTTATATTAAACGAAAGAAAGCTGCTTCACGCTTCCCATAGTAGGGTATTCCGAGAGAAACTAGTGGACACTAGTTAATAACGCTCTATTTACCGCTTCCTGCTCGAATTCGAGATATTGTATGTTAAGTGGGGGAACTAAACGCCGCACTTAGTTTTACTAGGGTGGAGAAATTAAAATAATTTAAATATATATATCATTCCCCCGAGAAGAAATCGAACCAACAGTCAATCTCGTGTACATTCAGATAACCCACTGCGCAACGAAGGTCATTTTTTATGAATTTATTTGCTCAAATATTTTGCTATTAAGCGCTGATACAGAAGTTGTGGTGTATTCTAATGGAACACTGAGCTCCAGTTCTATCTCAGATACGTCAATAACTAACTTACAGCTATTAACATAGTTCGCATTAGGTTTCCTACTAATCCAGTTACAGAATTTAAAGGATACGAGAATAAAGATACAGTATTTTACTAATGTTTTTATTTTTTTATTACTTATTAATCAATTATTTGTAATCACTGTCACTTTAGAATGTGGCCAGATAAGCTTTTCAGGTTTAAGACCACAAAGAGGAAAAATGTAAAGTTTTATGTATTTAGAAACAAATTTTGTATATATAAATAAAATAGAACGAACCCAAGAAAACATATTTTTTTTAGCGAGATAAAATATTCAGGAGTTAATCTTGAAACTCGTGACGACTCGTGAGTCTGTCATAATAAGCGTTTTTTCTTCCCTCTGAGGACATCCTTACATATGGTGTGTAAGGTGAATTAGTTATTTACGGTCTTCTTAACTTCTTTTGACATAAAGGGATTCGATAGGTGAAGCTTCTTCAATATTTCTCATATATATTTTTACGAGGACGATACATTTCTTTGGGTAATAATGTCCACGTTATATTATGTAGTATTTCATACAATATAATATTTCTTACTTTCACTTGAAAAAACTATTAGTTTACATAATATGTGATTTGTAGTTAAAAATATAACTATATACTAAAAGTAAATCTAAAAAGTTCTTTCATTTACTTAATTTTAATGACATTTTTACGCGTTTCAACTTCGAATTCCATGGAGGGTCAGATACAGAATACCCAGTAATAAATTACTCTATTATCCTATTTCTCACCCAAATAATACGTGCTGGCTAGTGTAGATAACCAATTCACATTTCGTTTCGAATATTTAAAGAAAAAAAAATGTGATTTCAAAAGTAACACTCGTGATTTGCAGCCATATTTCATGTTTGTTGTTTGTACAATTTACGTAGTTATTACTTTACGCTATTACTGCATTAGTTATTTTTTATACCTGTCCCCATGCAATGTACATAAATATATTATATGAATGGCATAATTTTTACTAGAGAAGTGAAAATAATTTAAATATAATCATTACCCCGAGTGGGAATTGAACACACAACCAATCACGTTTATAGTCAGACTCTCAAATGTCATTAAATGTGCTTGAAAAAATATTTAATTGCTTAAAAATTTTATAAACACCTGTCGTGGCGCAGAGGCACAAGCGTGCGGCTGTAAACGCGACAGGTTGTGAATTCGATTCCCACTCCAGGAAATGTAAAATTTAGTATTTTCATTTCTTGGGTTTGGTAACAAGGCAAAGCACAGCATTGAGTTCCGCCACTCAACACGCAATGCCTCAGTTCGGTTTAAAGTGGGAAACGGAATTGTTGAAAGAGAATGGAGTGTCTTAACACTAGGTTCTCTGGTTCCCTCTGCCTACCCCGCTACATGCGGGATACAGTGTGAAGTTGAAAAAAAAGTCATACTATTAAACGCCGATACAGAAGTGGTGATATAAAAAATGTAGGAGCGAACTTATCTTTCCGGTGCAAGTTCAAAATGTACTTAAAATGTATACGTGACAGGGACTGTCTGATCGTATTTATAATTTTAATTAATTATTTTAACATTTATTTACAAAGTATTAATGACTTTTTTATTACATTTTTTGTGCTTAGAGGCCTCCTATGTTACTTGGCACTTCTGAAAATTAATGCTCTACGGTTAATTAATCTTGTCGAATGTGTTACTGGTGAAACGGACGGTCGTTCATCGTTTCTAAAGGTTATTAGGCAATCATTCTATATAGCCTATCAGATTTAGTAGGTCACTTTGACACGAATACGCTAGTGTTACAATTTATTGGATTTCATTGAATAAATATTATTTTAATTAGAATATAAAAAATGTCTAACTATTCATATAAGATGTTTTAAGTATTTTGGTGTGGCAGCGTCTTAATGCGATTGATTATGGGATCACTTCCGACTCGGGGAATAAATATTTCTTTTTTTTAATTTTTCTGCGCCATTGAGTTTGACCACTCAATTCGCGGTGTCTGCAATTCAGGTGAAATGAAGAACGCAGTGTCTTGTCACTCGGTTCTCCAGAAAATAAATGTAATAAGGAAGGTTATGTATCGGCTGTGTTTAAATTGTTCTGACAGTAACTATACGTTACTCGTATACTTTATTTCATACTAAAGGTAGATATTACAACTGAAATGACAATAAAATGACAGTATCAATACCCATTGGTGATTCATTAGATTAGTAGAAATTTATTTCCTTTTATTATTAAAAATGACTTTAGTAAGTTTTTTTTCAATTCTTTAAGTCAGAATTAGTTCTGTAAGGGGTCAAAGAATATTTCATGAATGCAAAATAGTTCATTATTACTTTGAAAGACTTTTTGATAAACTGACTAATGTATTACTGTTTAATTGCTTTAGGCTTTATTATCGACAGTGAAATGTTAGAATATAGACCTAGTAAGTCAAGAATGATAAATACTTATATATAGCAGGGGCGAACCTTTCTATTGAGTTATAAAGGGTAAAGTTTTATATTTCAAATATATTGCGCAGTATATTTTACAAAGGTGTAAATAGATGCCAAGTTCAGTAGAAAAATCCCTGGAAATTATTTATAAGAAAGTAATTCGATGGTTATAGTATGAATTGGGTTTTGGTATGCTAGTTATAGTTATTATAATAATAGCAATGGCTGCTGCGTTGTAAGCTAAACTTGACTGGACATTGTCGAGTTTAAAGATTAGTAATGTAATTTTAATTACATTTTCCTACTTATTAGTTGGGCAACATCCATTAGATATCCAATTTCAATAGATGCCAATATTAAAAATAGGTGAAACTAAAATATCAAGTGATTAATCGTTCCATACATATGTATTACAAAATGTCAGATCAAATCTACAAGTCGCATGCTTGATTGTGTGTTCTTAGGTGATGTTTAGATCTCTACAATATAGCAAAAAGAACTCGTAACGTTTTAGGAAGGAAGTGATTGTGAGAAGAAACAAAATGTTATTACGGTAATCGAAAAGATAAGATAGAACAAAACTATAAATCGTGTTTAACAACTTAAAGCAACGACGATTTGCAGTCCTTTTACTGTGATCAAAATTGCAGGCTTTAGTTGTAGGTAAGTATCGCCCTTAGTAACCGGACCTGAGAGTGTTAAGTGATTTTCTTGGATTTGAAAATGAATACTAAATATTTAGCAAGATCATTTGATTATACATGTTAGTTATTGAATGAATGATTTTTTTTTAATATTACTAATATAAATTGATTTTATAGTATAAAAAAAATATTAAAGCCTAACTCAATTGGCAGTTAATCGCAGTTGGTGATGCAACTCCACTCCAGATGAGACCCGTCACGTACAAAGCAGAGCTTTGTTTTATTAAAACGAGTAATTGGTCTTAGCTTCATTTGGCTTGATGTAACGTATGAGTCCTTCAACGTTTATTACGAAGACGTGCGTGACCGTATATTGTACCAATTTTCTTTCATTAATACATTCAGCTATTCGGTTCTTTTGTTTACGAAGGCGTGATTAATCGTCATGTTACGTAAATCTGAAAAGACGTTGTATGCGATGCCTAAATTATATTAATATTTTTGCATGTAATTTGCCTTTGTTACAAATTTATTGATTACGCTTGGTAAAATAAAACAAAACTCTTTGCACTTGACATGTTCAATGTCATTGCTGTGATATTTATAAAAATATGTTAAAATTAAATCACGTAATATATTACGTGACATTGCCAAGGCTCAATCGCACCTGTACTGATTATAAGTTGTATAAAAAAGTATTCTTTTTTTTTTTAACTTCACGCTGTATCTCGCATATAGAAGGGTAGGCAGAGGGAACCAGAGAACTTAGTGTTAAGACACTCTATTCTCTTTCAACAATTCCGTTCCCCACTTTTCACCGAATTGAGGCATTGCGTGCTGAGTGGCGGAACTCAACGCCGCGCTTTGCCTTGTTACCAAACTTAGTTTCTTTATTCCAAATAATACGAGTACATGTTTTATATTTGTTCCGCCATTCAACTCACAATACCACTAATTTGGGCGGAAAGCAGCGAACGAAATGTCTTAGCACTCGGTGTCCTCTGACTATTCTGCTCTGCAGCATAAAGTGAGAAATTGCTTTATAAGTTATTGAAATTCCGAATTACTTTGTGTTTTTTACTTCTTATTTTTGAAATTCACGCTGCTTAGTGTAGTATGTCGAGATGTTACGTGGTAAGCAGTGGGACTCAACGTCGCACTTAGATTCACCAGAACCGATAAATAAAATTTAATTAAAGTATTATCATTTTCCCTAGTGGTATCGTATCCACAACTAATCAGTTTACATTCAGACACCGTCTCACTGCGCCACGATAGCCTTATAATTGCCTTATAATCGCGAATTAAGTTAAAAGCTTGTGTTAAATTTAGTTTCCGTCATTGAGACCCACTGTTGCACAGCGGAGTGCTGATTTATTGAGTTAAGAACTACTTGGAAACTAAGCTAACTGCGTATACCATGAATAGCAATAAATATCGGATACGATGGCTTATTAAATTAGCTGTTTTCATTACAACCATTATCATTTCAGCTTAACGCTTTATTCTACATAGCAGAGTAGGCAGAGAAAGAAAGGACTCTATTCTCTTTTATCATAGTAAAAGCAATTATTATCATATTTAAAGAAACACGCGTAAACGTCTCTTAATGTTGTAAATCTCTTCGCACTATGGAAATTGTATATTTTATAAAATAATACATTAACAATATTTAGGTTCGAGTTTCCTGATTGTAATTATATATTCTTGTGTAATTCTGCGAGTGGTACTATAGGTACTTGTAGATATAATTTGTTTTCCAAAAATAAATGTTATTGTTATTATTTTCTGTGAAATAAAATATAAAAGTATAAAAAAATAATAAACTGGCCGAATTATAAGCTCAAAACTCAAACTGTTGGACGTACTATAGGTTTAATGATTAATGTTTAGGAGTAAGTTACTAGTTACAAATGTACAATGTATTTGCTTATAAAATTTTCTTGGATTGATTTCGTATCTTTAAGATACAGTAAGAGAACGGAGTGTCTTAACACTAGGTTCTCAGGTTCCCTCTTCCTACCCTGCTATATGCGGGATACAGCGTGAAGTTAAAAAAAAAGGAAAGATACAGTATATGTACACTATAATTTTTTTATGGTTTAAAGAGTATTTGAAATCAGACAAAATCGAGGTAACTATTTAAATAAAAAACTTTACGTTTTTTCCCGAAAATTGCATGTTAGGCTTAAAGAACCTTTCCTGAAGAAGTGTTCAGAACACTTCATTTTTCATTCTTTGCCGATTTTTCGAGACTTTTTGTTGTGTGATATTTATAAAAGAATAATAACTTTACTACTCTACCTTTAAAAATATAAATGATTTGAAACCGTGTTTTCTATAAAAATATGTAAATTTTATTAAAATTGAAGCCTTCTAGTAAAAGATTTAAATATCTGTAAAGTTATAACAAGTTTAGATTGAATTGCCTGTCGAGGGTTGTCTTTGGTCTTTCTCGTAGTTGTTCAAGCACAAAGTCACTTAGAAGAACTGTCACGTGCAGTTTTAATTGGAGAGTGGGTCATCGTGCTGAAAACAGAAGGAAACTAAATCTGATCTTTTAAATAGTGAAAGGTTATTTGAATTTCATTAATTCCAGTTACATTTATAAACATTATATTTGTAATAATAATTTATAAAACTATCTTTATATTTAATATAGAAATATGATAAAATGTAACCAAGATACAAAAGCTATGTCCATTTGTTTATGAGTTATGTAAGTCTATTAATCTTTGTAACGCAATACAAGCTATCCGTGTAGCATACGACGCTTAAATCTTTCCGGAGCTCAAGGTGTGAAATATGTTACCGGCTAGGGTAGACTACCACGCATTTCCTGGCAACCATAATGGAGAACTATACAACGACGCAGTAAGATGCGTATGGTACTAGAAATGGTTGCGGTCTATTCAAAAAAACGGTTAAATTGGAATATAAGTAAGCGTGACTTTCCAAACTTAGTCAAGTGTTTGGCTATACAAGAAACAAGTCCTGCAATAAATACTCTATTTATGATTGCAAGCGCCGTTCTGCACTCAGGGATAGATGGAAATACCTAGAAACATCGTCTTGAAGTAACAAGACAGCTTATGATGATTATCAAGACCACTCCGATTCGGACATATATTTGACAAAAAGAAGATTGCATCTAAGATAAACAGGTTTCGATATTATGTATTTTTGACAACTAAAAAAGGTATGAAACATGGAAATCATATTAATTTTCGATAATTAATTCAGTTGACGCAATTATGGCGCAATACACAAGCCACATATCAAACCACTCAATCAGTGATGCATTCAAGATTAATGTAAAGATAACTTTTGAAACCAAATACACACTGTTATTTTCGTGTTTCCACATACAATAAAATAGAAACGAGTTTATTTTATACTGTCACAGGGTTAAATCGAGTTTTTCAGCGGTCGGCTATCATACAAAATAAATAAAAGAAGAATATAAAATCGAAAACATGAACTATCACGTACACCAACAGCCTATCGTTAAGCGTTTTAGGTATGTGGCTATGAATTCAAATTATAATTCAATTATATTTTTTCAATGTTTGTAAGGTATACAGTATAAAAATATGAATTATTACAATTCTAAAGTATGTCTCTTCAATTATAAAGACAATTCAAAAAATCCACATACTAAGTTGCATGTCACAAGACGTTTTTCTTCTGTTTTTAAATGCGTATAATAATTGTAGTTCAGAAACTCACTTGGTGCAGTATATATAATAAAAATATATTCTATGGCCTAATTTTAATATAATGTTGGGTCAGAAGGAATTATCTTTCAACCTGCTCCACGAGATACGAGAAGAATGATGAATCATAAAAATAAGATAGAAAAAAATATGTTTTGTTGCTAATATAATTTAAAAAGCAAATTTATATGAAAATTGAAAAAACTATATAGTGTTAATAGAAATGCCTTCCATCAAAATTATCAAAGGCGTTTGTCGAAGCGGATTTCTATATAAAATCTAATTACTACAGAATTATAATTTGGCGAAACATTTTCCTTATTGACATAAATATTAAAAGCTTGAGGACATTTTAATTTGTATTTTGATGAACGTCTCAGTGTAACAAGCCCTTAAATCTATTGCGTTGTGAAATGTTTTCCACGTAATTGTTTGAGCCAGTTTAATTGTACCAGAAGCTCTGCTTGTTTCTTATTGTATTTTAAAAGGATTAGTTTCTAAACATAATAAAATTAGAAATGTTATCTAGAAAGAATTGTTTTGCTTTTAACAAAATTCGACTGTATTTTTTATGCGTGTTGTAAAGCCTAACTTTTTACTGGATCAAGCAATTTTGATGATTATTTTTTTCCCATTTAAATTTAATAAAGAATCGGTATTTTATTGTTATAATTTTAATAATTAATCAAATCATAATTGATTTCAAAGATCCGGTAAACTTTTTTCCACTTTCCTCCGAAGTTATTATTTATTGCACGGTTAAACATTGTTGTGTTATTGTCATAAAGCTATGCTGTCTGTTATAGAGTTTTTGCTAACTTATTACTTAATAGATTCTTATTGACTTTCGTTTTAGAGAGAATCATAAATATAGAAAATATTACATAAATAATAAGCTGTCTGAGGTAAAATGTGAGGTATATCAATCAACATAATTATGATTCTAACCATAGTCTTTTTTTCTAATCATAGGGCTTGATCAAAATCGATTTTGCTACATAAAATATCGATTATGACGATGCGGATCGTGAAGGGATAAGTCATTTATAAAATAAAAAATTGTCAGGCCGTTGTATATTTTTTAATTTATTTTTTGACAGTATAAATAAAATATTTTAAACTCTTTAACTTCCACAAACCAGAATATAATTAAAACATTTATTTAAAATATTTATTTGTCGAATTGCTGTTTATCTTCTTTAGTTCTGTTAAATACGGGAGATGCGTACAGTTTAAGTAGTTTAAAAAGTCTGGGAAGTGGAATAAAGGGTGAAACTGAACTTAAGTTCAGTTCTGTAATTATGGCGCTTCGAAAGAAGTTTAAAGAGAACGAAGAACGAAGTTCAAAGTGTGAACGACGGATTGAAGACTGAAAAGTAAGCAATATACTCACATATATTCTAAACCTTTAAAAATCTTTCTTTAGTAAAAAAGAAAATGACTTAGAAACGCTTAAAGTTTTTAAATATCCTGCTATGTTCTATTTATTAAAATGTTACTAAATATTTTTCGTGATATGCATACTGATATACGAAAAAAATAAAAAAAAGACATGGTATCAGGTTGATTATATGATACAGGTTTTATTCGTTACAGACAAAATATTCATTTTGAAAACGGCTAGTTAAAAGAGCTTAACCGTACTAAAATGAAAATCTTATTAAATCCGTACTCAAATTGGATTAAAATCGAATGCACCGAAAATTTCCAAAATACACTATATAGTGGTAATATAGACATGTAATCTATATTTTTATATTTCCTCGTGTGACCTATATACTCGGCCTCAAGCGTACACTATAAATTGTATGTATGAGAAAGAGCGAACAACAGCATATTGTAACAAATGACAAACTACATTTTGAAAGCTCAGTTGTAGAAAATATTTGCTAAAACTGCACTAATATATTTCGCGTTCTCTTTCTATAATATATTGAAATAAAAATGCAAAAAATTGTCATTTACTTAAACATTGTATTTACTTTTGTATAGTAAGTTAAATATTGATTCTGTTATATTTCGCCAGAACTTAAAGCACCTTTAACTTCCCTAGGTTTTATTGTACTATAATAACATTTCGTGGATTTCATAAATGGTGCCGGTCCCATCGGGTAGCGGCGAGAGAAGCCCGGGACAGTATCTGGAACTTGCCACTCAAGTATAAGCTTAAAGGGGTACGCTAGCCTCCACTGCCCGAACTCCTAATTACATTTTTTCTTTATATAAAATGCATTGTCGCTTAATGTCTGTACGTTTGTTAATTAAATTATGGTCATAATAATTTGTACTAACTGGAAATTTTGTATTAATTACGTGTCAAATTATCGAACAAAACATAAACCACATATTCTGCAATTACTAGTGGAATACTAGCATGCGATACTACATTTTAACGCAGTAATTAAGCTTTAATTATAATGAGATTGGGATATACCTAACTGTACGTGCAAATCACAGTATAGCGATTAGCCGGGTTTAAAATACACGAGAATATTAGAAATTTCTAATCTACTTACAAAATTATATAATATAATTTTATTTTAAAATATATTTAACATCTATAGTGATTCCTTAACGTGTTCATGCAACTATGAGACTGAATTTCGGCACCTAAGATAGAATGGCTCGTAAGATTAATTAATATTTAAATGAATTGAATTAAATGGACATAAAAACAAGCACAGTAAGCTATGTTCAATTATAAAAAATATTATAAAGCAATTATTTGGCTCACCATGAAATTTATCATTATATTATACTTTTTTTTTTTTAACTTCACGCTGTATCCCGCATATAGCAGGATAAGCAGAGCGAACCAGAGAACCTAGTGTTAAGACACTCCATTCTCTTTCAACAATTCCGTTCCCCACTTTCCGCCGAATTGAGGCATTGCGCGTTGAGTGGCGGAACTCAACGCCGCGCTTTACCTTGTTACCAAACCCAAGAAATGAAAATTGTAAATTTTACATTTCCTGGAGTGGGAATCGAACCCATTACCCACGTTTACAGCCGCACGCTTGTGGCTCTGCGCCACGACAGGTGTTATTATATATATACTAATTAATTTTGTATAATTTTACAAATTACCTCCAAAATATAAATCTTATAAAAAATAGATTTCATTATTTATGATGATCGCGTAGTCAACATTTGACAATCGCTTTTATGTTAACGGAGCCAGAATGTCTGCACAAATAACAACCTACACAGAAGCGCGGTAGGAAAGTTTTACAATTTCCTCGATATACAGCTGTGTTTATACCGAACATTGCAATTACAGATAAGTATCTCGTCGCTACTATCATACAAAGCTACGTCGTGGTAAACTTTCTTAGAGGTCTTAAAATCGACTTAACCAAATTGTTATTTGGTTCTAATACGTTGTTTAGAAGTAATTAAGACTATAGATAACTAGTTGTTAACCGTGGTTTTGCTCATGTGATTGACGACAGTCCATACTACATACTATAGCGTATAATGCGTATATGCGTTAATTTGAAGGCTTTGAAATAGCAAGATGTCCTTTTTAATACCTCTATGAATTTTTATATAAAGTTTCGTGATAATCAGTTGAGTAATTTTAGCGCGAAAGCGTTACAAACAAACTTATATTCATATTAATAATATTAGTAGGGATAATATTTATATGTCTATGCATAACATATATGTATATTCAGAGCACAAGAAAAAATATCGCTTCTAAGCTTATTTTAAGCTTGTGGCTATAAAATATTTTTTGTTAAGGACAAAAAATATATAAAGCGGGACATATATTAAATTTATTTATATACATATGAGATTATCGTCGCTATATTCGGGAGTTGTGGGCCTATAAAATTAAATGTTACTCTCGTTTTTCTATTATATCTCTTAGAACCCAAATCCTGACCTTATATAATAAGTTAGTACCGATTGTTAATAAGTCTTAAAACATTTGCGTTATGTCTTGTCAAAAGGATTAATCGAGACTATTCGCAATTAGCTATGTGAAATCAGTCACAATAATAAAAGTAATTGATTTCAAACAAGAATATAAGTAACGAACGACACTAGTCAATAATCTTATGTTTATTTTTAAAATTTAAAACTTTTATTAATATTGCTTCGAAATAAAAACTCTGGATATATGAATTGGTATACCAACTAATAGAAAATTTGTTGTTTAAGGACTAACTGATAAAGCTCTTCGTGTATAATACTTTTTAAATGATGAAATTTAGAGAAAATTTTATAATAATGGAGAATTTAGTTTATTATTATTACCCATACGTTATACGAAGTCCGTATGTGAAACGTTACCCGGTTTTGCACTTTCTGATTATTGTAGAATTATTGCTTGTTAAATGGTGGAACATGTCGAGGAGCACATTTTGTGTGGGAAAATGATTCTTTTTACATAAGAAATGTTATTCTAACCTAAAGACGTAAAGCGAACAGTCAAAACAATGTAAAGGCAATGATGTAAAGGTAACATGGAATCGTTAACCACGATTATATTAATATTTTAGCCGAAATATGAAAATATTCCACGTAGTTCACGTACTTACCGAAATGAAAGGCTTAGTATGTATATAAATATAGTTTCACCTTTGTTGTCTAGCGACCTAACCCGCTACACATTTGGGTCAACGACTTGTACTACGAGTCTCTTAGATTTAACCGTGTGACAAAGCCTGTACCACCCTTAGACTTAAGCCTTACCTTGAAGAAAGAATCTTATTTATACAATATGTGAAAAATACAAATTAAACATAAGAGGAATGTTTTTTTTTATACTTTCCTTGAGTTGATATAAGTTTTTTTTTATATATGTATTTAAAGTTTTTTTTTTTAATTTAATAATATAATGGCATCACTGTACCTATTTAAAACTTTTTTGCTCATATCGAAGTATTAGGTCAATAGAAAATATATTAATTAATCTTTAGGCAAATATTTTCATTTCCTGGGTTTAGTTTACAAGGCAAAACGCGGCGTTAAGTTGCGCCACTCAGCACGCAATGCCTCAATTTGGTGCCTCAAAGTGGAGAAAATATCTTTAGGCAAAAAAATATATAATTATTAAATCAAAAAAATATTATTTGATGATAACGGGTTTTAGATATGACTAAAATAAATATGTGCCCCGATTACAAGTCCATCGTTCCTTTAAACAATGTAATAGCTATCTAAGTAGCTGAAAATTGGAACGCTTAGTGTTGTGCCACAAGGTGATCTTTATGTATCCATAAACGCAAAAAAAAAATATATATACATATTTTCACTGAATTTTTATTGTATTTTATTAATAATTTAAAGAATTCAATAAACAATGCCAATAATTTTAATGATTATTTATGACTGAATAATAACTAATTACTACTGAATAAAAGTTAGTTCCTCAGCATGCAATACCACAATTCAGCGGAAAGGGGGGAAAGGAAATATTAAGAGAGAACGGAGTGTCTTAACACTAGGTGCTCTTGTTCCCTCTGCCTACCCTGCTATATGTGGAATACAGTGTGAAACTAAAAAAAATAATTAATGGAAATGCTTGGCTTATCACCTTAAGCTGCCTAAGCGTATCTATAATATACATATACGTATAGCTTAATATATAAACTAACTTAAACAGTTAAAATAAAGATTATAATCCTTCAAAAAAATACTTCAATATCTAATTTTCTAATCTTGATTTGTTAGACTAATTCACCATGTAATTTATACCTAACATTAGCGTGCAAAGGTGCAAGTAGGTCACAATTCCAACAAAAATTAATAAATCTTCGATGGAGCTTAATGGCTTCACAAAGTACGAAGTTACATTCGGATGGAACAGTCGTAAGGAAATGTTATTACTCAAAGTAACTTCACACTATTTACGTTTTCCAAAAGTTTTTCTTCAAATTCAAGAAGTACAGTTATTTTTTTTTTATTGTTACGCAGTAAGAGTGTGTAAGCCAAACTGTCATGTGATCATATAATAAGTAAGTTAATAAAATTATTATCCTTAATATAATAATTAAAAATTTTATAAGTTTCCTGATTTTAGTAACAATGATTGTGGACATAATGTGTTGGTAAATATTTTATAGACAAATATCGGAAAGTTCAAAGGTAGATTCCTGGTGGAGAGGAAGTCCCAAAATCATAAGTATGAACCAGAGAACAATATTCATTATCATTCAATTATACAACCAACTGGTAGATGAACTAAGACTACTAAAAAATATTTGATATGTTGAGTTCAAAAATTACATAGAATTTTTATAACTATATACTATAAATTCATTAACAATCATTTCAATTAAAGACCTTATTCTTTACAAATAAAAGAGTCAAAGCGTAAATAAAAATGCAATGTGGAAAAACATAAACAGAGTTAACTCGTAATTTAACACAAGTGTGCTTCTTACAAGTAGGTTCCAGATTTGTATGGGTTCAATGTACTATGCATCTTAATACCCATCTTGGAACGACCTAATTCGTCCTTATTCAAAAGTAGGCCACAACCGTGATACGTTATTTTCTTAGCTCCTTTGTTTTTTCACTTACTATATTTAACTAACAATAAAATAATGTTATGCAAATGATATAAAAGTTGTTTTGATATTTAATAAATTAATATTTGTAGAAAAAAGCATATATATACTCCTAAAGGTAATCCGAAAAAGGCCACCTGATGCAATGAAATTTCCACCTGATCGTCGATATGGAAAATTTCACTGATTCATAGTAATATGAAAACACGCTTGAACGAGCATTATAAAATTATAAAGGTTCCGGTAAAGAACATTTATATATAGAAAATGATATTTATTAATATCTAATTCATATTTTTAATTATAATAATAAGTTCGCCTACAAAACTTTTAATTTTGACAAGTTCTGTAGTAAATTGATCTATTTGCCAATCGTGTTCCACATTCAGGCCAAGCACCAATTGAAAATTCTAGCATCTGTTTCTATTAAGAGCATTTACTCATATCCGTGTCCCTCTGTCTGACAACTTCCAATTTGCATAATACAATACTCATACATAACCAATCACCTTCATATTCCCTGAGACTAGATGAGTAAATATCTAAAATATTGTTTATAGAGGGAAAAGTAGAGGGAAATATTTTTTGGGTAAATACGATTATCTCTAGTAAGACAGAGCGCGGCGTTGAATTTCGCCACTGAGCACGCAAAGTTTCGAATTCGGACGATAAATGAAATAGAGAACAGAATATCAACAGTAGGTTTTCCCTGATTATATACGGGAAAACATTATTATCTAATAAGTGATTTATGATTTTAAGCCGGTTGAAAATAAAAAACGAAAAACATAGATAAAATACGTAACTTAAAATTCAGTCTTCAACATCCTAAAAATAGTGAAGATGCATAAAATAACGTTATAATAAAATCAATATGTGTATTTAAAATTTCATTTCTTACATATTTGGAACATATCAACATTTTCGCAGTTTCATTCTCGAATGCTGAACGAAGCAAACTTTGAATGTTCAAATGCAATTGTTATACAATCTTCTAAGTGAAGTTTGAAAATTCAAGAAATTTTCCAGAAATTGCTTTTCTCGTTTTATTTTGTAGCGTATTTTAAATGTGCAACGAGAATATTTCAATTTAAAGTAATAAAGAATTTTTATTAAGCTTATATTTGCTACTTTCGCTTCTCTCTGTATCCCGCATATAGCAGGGTAGGCAGAGGGAACCTGAGAACCTAGTGTTAAGACACTCCGTTCTCTTTCCGTTCGCCACTTTACGGATTAGAGACATTGCGTGCTGAGTGACGGAACTCAACGCCGCGCTTTGCCTTGTTACCAGACCCAGGAAATGAAAACACTTTTTCATTTCTTGGAGTGGGAATCGAACCTACAACCTGTCGCACACTTGTGCCTCTGCGCCACGACAGGCGTTAACTATTGCTACTCTTGCATAAGCAAAAAAAACCTAGCTGCTTCTTCACTTATATATCAACAAATTCATAGTGAGTTTGATATCGGAACCTAAAATTTTACAATTCCATTAACTGTAATTTAGCTGTAATTTAACTGTAATGAGCTGATGCTTTTATGTTCTTTGACATACAAAAGTGCTTAGAAATATCTATTAGAATGAAGAATATTTTGGGTTTAAATTTGAGTCCATAAGTAACAAGTATGTCACTTACTCAAAAACGGTCTAACAACACTAAGGCATGTATGGAGTATTTTTTTTGCTATTATCTTAAATATAAAACTCAGTTTTCTTACATTCCCCCTCAAATCTAATCTTGGCGTAAATATAAATAAATAGGTATCTAATGACGCCGTCGCAACACAATAGAGAAGTGTCTGTCTTTACGTTACAGTGGTAGGTTCAACTTCCTGTTGGGGTATTTTTATTACCTTGCAAATTTGTACACGTTTCCGGACGCGATGACAATATTTATTAGTTTTAATAACGATAATCTGATGTCTTGCCAGGACGATCCTATTAACGAGAAATTAATTTTGAGGATTTTTAGGCTTTAGAATGTGATCATTTCAAAATTCAGTGGTAACGCAGAATTGAATTCAACCACCTAGCGCGCTATGTCTTTTTTATGGATACATGAAAAAAATATACACTTAATGTTCTATGTATGTACTTCTATTCCATATATGTATTGAAATATAAGTACAAATAATATAACTCAATCAGATATGATGCTTTCAAATGATAGTTTTAAATCGTGGTTATGAAATTATACAGGCACGTATCGGGTACCTATTTTATGAGTAACGCAGCATAGATCATCGGTAATAATACCATATATATTAAGTATGAGATGTGGTGATGATGACAAAACAAATATATATTTGTTTTTATTTGTGCCACATTTTTATTTTTGAAGAAAATATTTTTATAAGAAAATTGACGAGTTTCATTGTTACTCAGTCGTTTGGAAACTTGGATTCTATATAAATTTAGAGTTTCTTAGCAAATAACAAGGATAAAGCTACAACTTAGCTTTGGAAGAAAAATATAGAAGTCGTTTAGTCCAGTTAAGTAAAGTTACACAAATGGTCTACTTTTGCCTATTACATAACAAAAGTCAACTTGCTTAACTAACTTGTATGTATGTAGATTCGTTATAAATGGATCGAATAGGAAGTTTATCCTTATAAATTATAGCAACTATTCTAGGTATTCCGTCTTTTACGGTCACGTAAAGTGGCAAAGACTGATGCGATGCAGCGATCGAATCGATCCAAAATGCCGCTGAAGTACACTGCCGATGCTCCGTTTGTTTAAAATTATTGGCTATTGACATTTCTTTATAATTACGATATAGAAATAAAATATTTTTTTTCAGCAAAAATTCTTTACATATTTTCCAATATTATAAAGTTTATAATGGTTTCAAATTAGGTTTTCATTTCATTATTATTATAGAATCAGAATTATCAAATCTTGGAAAAAATAAATAGATAGAGTAAAATGTGTGCATTTTTTATGATATACCATCTTCAATTTTAGTGTGGTAATAGAGTAAACATGTCACGTTCGTAGAATTGATTTTCCCATTAAATATTTTTCACGTGTATGACGATTTATTTCAACACGACTTGAATAAAAAACGAACAATGTAAGTATTGAAAATACTTCAAAATATATATTTTTTTATAAAAATATATATTTCTACAAAATAGATGGTTGATTTCCTAGGTTTTTTTTGTATAAGAAAAATATTTTGTGGGTGACATATATTTGTCAACCAATATTGTTGTAACAATTATATTCATTTTTATTTACTTTTGTAGTTATAGAGTGGAAAGCAGATTTGGGAATACAAAAAATTCTATGTATTTAATTTTCCAAAATTTAAGATTAAAATGAGTCGTTGAATGCGTTTTATTAAATTTATTGCGTATGATCTTATTAGGAATACTTATATGTAGGTACTTAATTTAAATTAGTATTTTCAACGGCAATTACTTTGTTTCGAAGATTATTCCTTCTAAAATTCTAGTACCGTTTATGTGCTAATAATAATACTTACATCGCACTACTAGCTCTTCGATGTAAAAGTTGTAAGAGGCTACCATCTGCTGCGGAAGAGCAAAGGCTCCGGGAGCGCGTACGCCGGCCGTCGCGCTCCCCTCTCTCCCGCCATCGCGTCATCAGCGACTCCAAGCAAAGCATGGCGCCACCATCGCACACCATTCGCTCAACTTAACTGAGTTTGACTTATAAAGTTCTTTTACGCTTCTATTTTATATCAATCACATATCAAATTATATTTCAATAATCAATTCATTTATTTATTTTTGAAAACCGTCCGGATAGCATATGTTGTAAATGCAAAATCCCTCAATTCTTTTCTCCTTTTAGTCAGTAAACACTCAGCAAAAGTCTGAAGTTTAAAAGTTTTGCACATAAGAATTCAAGCGAAATTGCTGTTCGAAAAGAATATAATATTCATTTACATTTGGATTATAGCATAGTTGATGGTTCACATGTCGCTAAAATATGCGTCACTTTAGTAACTAGTTAACTTTGGTTAATCGGAGCACTGAGAAACAATTACATTCGAAAATGGCCAAACTTTAACATCACGACGGCGGGAATGATTATATATCAAAAAAAGTCATAATCTTTTTAATATCTCATATAGAAATACAATATATAATTATACACTTTAGTTTATGATAGTTAGAATTTCCCGCGTTTCCGCGGTTCCGTGAATGCCAGGCGAGATGCGACTCGACCGGGTGCTACTTCTCGACTGAAAACAGCCGTGCCGTTGGCGCTACGAATACCTAACCTTATGACACCCTTTAGACTGTCGTACTATAGCGTCTTATTGTGTGCGCACTTTTGTGTCAATGTCAGTTTCTTTGAAAACTTCATGATTGATATAGCCGAATAAGCCTTATGTAATAGTTAGAAGACTATTATAGTAACACGTTCTCTTATCAGCAAGTTAGATGTTTGTTATTATATAAATATAATATTTAATTTCATGGGAACTAATAACGAAACTTTGAGGAAAATGTATTTCTTGCACCAAATTTAGTTCTATTTGCAGTTCGATTTGGAAGAAAAAGCAGAGTATTAAATTAAAACATATTTAATAAATTCTAATTGACATTTTGTGCAATATTTATAGAATACAGATATCCTCAAAGGTTACAAATGTTTTTATATGATATGGTAAATTCAATAACTTATAGTGCCTAACCAATAAAAAATAATTGTATATAAAAATATATTTAAAAATCGATATCACCACTGTTAGGTCAACCCAATTTTTTTTTTCATTAAAACAAACGACAAGCTTTAATTAAGCTGCCATACTTGCACAAAGCGTTATATTAATGAAATTATAATAATATCCACTTATATATTTGGGTAATTTTATTCAATCACTGTCTCAGGCCTATTATTCAATAAAACCAATTATTTTAAGCATCTGGCGGAGAATATGAATTGATAACATTACGCCAAGTCAAATGTTCGCAAGTAAACAAAAGCCTTAGCGCTCCTAACTTGAGCTCGCAAATGAAATACGTGACTCGCCATTCGTACTGTAGCGCTACTTTTAGCATCTGGTACTGAGTGCTACACCAGTTAAAGCCTAAGTAGGACAATGAGACCTAAAAGACAATTCAAACAACTCAAGTGAAAACTATAAAATAATTGGTGTACAAAAAGAAAGAACAAAATTTTTTTGCTAAGAGCAATAATTTAATTACGATTCACCGGAGTGGAATACATGAAATGCGTTTGCATATTTTAATCGTATAATATTTTATTTTAATTAGATCTGAGTTTTTCGCAATAAATATGATATATAGAAATATTTTTACTTAGCTCACGCTTTATCCCTAGCGAGGTAGTCAAAGAGAACGCTGTAGGTTCTTTCGTCTCGTCCACAGCCATTATCCTCTTTATATAAGCGACTTCGGGGGACTTCATGCTTTTTACGTGACCTTCCTCTAGTATCATTGCTGCTGAGTTTTTGAAGAGCAACCGAGATCTTCTCCTACCTCTCTCGTCGCTTACTTTTGTTATCTTCTTACTCTCGCCGTACCCAAACCATGTGAGCACAAATAATATTTTTTAAATCAATATAATTTAGTTATTAACGCATATTTATTGCAGTCGACTTTACTACTATTATATTAGACAAGGGCAATCATTTTTTTTACTAAAAGATTTTATTCTATTAAGAATTTCATATAATTATTAATTAGTGAGAGAGTATATGAACTAAACAAAGTTTTAAGTGCTCTAATTTCGTACTATGTACTACGTTTGGTGGCTTCGGTTCCTTAAAAGTCGAAAATTAATTAAGTTACTATAAGACTTCGATATAAGTGCGTGAGTACAAACACCCCTTTCATCGAAATTTGAATTGTGAGATGGAATTTTAGACCCTGTATGGCTTGTTAGTCTTTAATTTATACTAAAGTTATAATATATGTACCTAACTTATGCACCTTTTATGGTATCATATGTTATAAAGAAATGCTTTATAAGTAAAATGCTAAAAACATGAAGATATAACAATTATATTTTTTACGTATAATTTAATTATTTGTATACGTTTATATTTTATATTATCTAGAAAATGTTTAAAAGCCCCCGCAACTGCGTGGCGCAGTAGGACAATATCTGCAATTGCGATTTGTTATGGATTCGATTTCCACTTGGCGCAATGATATTTATTCTATTTAAAATATTTTCATTTCTCCACTCTGATAGGCGTTGAGGTCCACTTAACTCGCAATATCTCAAATTCAGGTGGAAATTGAACAACGGAGTCTCTTGACACTAGGTCCTCTCTAGCTACCTTGCCATAGAGAATAGAGCAGACGCCGAAAAAAAAGTAATGGTAAAATCATAGAATATCAATAGTTTATGATGATGAATCAAGCTGAAAAAAAAGTTAATGACGAAATAAAAGGTAATATTAAAATCGTTAAATACTTTGTTGTTTTTTAATTATGTAACGTAAACACAAAGGAATAAAATAAGGAACAACGCCTTTATGATTAAGTGGTATACATTTGACGTAAAGTACTTTTTAGACAATAAGTAACTCAAGCTGCCAGTAATCTGACTACGACCGCATGAAAACCACAATACGGACGCCATGAACATTGTTTTGTAGGTGTTAAGTTACCTGAAGCGTGTTTAGATATTCACAGTTGTAATTAAATGTATTAAAATTACATATAAAGCAGTTTCTAGGTTTTTCTCGCGCAGGAGGCACTAGAACTTGGTGTCAAAAAGCTCCGCTCTCTACTTTACGTCACAATTTGAAAGATACACCGCATTTTGTCATATGCCCATTCTAGGGCATATGACAATTGAATCGATGAGTGCAGAAACAATGTGAGTCCGGATTTTCAAATTTTGCAGGAGGAAGAAAAATGTGAATAACTTACCTTGCTAAGCTAGTTTAAATTGATTATGAATTTTTGCATTTTTGTGACTTACGTTGTTTCTGCACTCACCGATTCAATTATATTTAAAATAAAATTATTCCTTCAAGTGGAGATCGAACTTACAACCATTGCGTACACTCTCATAATTATATGAAATATATAAATGGATTTTGAAATATTTTTATGAGTTCCATACAAATATAAGCCCAATAAGAATACCATAGGTTAATTTTACTCAACCTTCTACTTTATTTTACTTCTAACAATAAAGATGCCATTTAACTGCCACTGCTTCAAAATAGCAAATAATCATTAACATTATTTATTAATACAAATAAAATATCAGTGAAGTTGCTTTAATCTTTAAACCAAATTAATTTTAAAAATATACATCAACGATTGGTAATGTTTTTTTTATAATCTAAAACATTGTTTCAAAGTTAATATTAAAATTTGTTAATCATTTTGTACTCGTACAAAACTTTTGAAAACATGTATTTTCGAACGTCATTTGATTTATATAGACTAACTAGCTTTCCGCCCGCGGCTTCACCCGCGTTGAATTCGGTTATATCGCGCGATATGATAAGGAGTATCCTATAGTCTTTCCCAAGGTCTAGACTATTAGTCAAAATTGGTTAAGTGGTTTATGTGGTGAAGTTGTAAACAGTTAAACAATCTTACACGATTTTATGTTTGACAACAAGGAACTTCCATACAAACTTTTATCCCCTATTTCAACCCCCTCTATCATTTTTTTCGCGATAAAAAGTATTCTATGTCCTTTCCCAAGTTTAGTTCTATCTTCATACTGAATTTCATCAAAATCGGTTGAGTGGTTTAGGCGTGAAAGCGTAACAGACAGACAGACAGAGTTACTTTCGCATTTATAATATTAGTAAGGATACTAAACAGTGACTTTATAACCAAAGGATTTTATCATTCTATTTGTCATTTTATTATTTTATAAGTATCATAAGTAATAAAAATATTAAAAAAGTAATAACAAGACTAGAAATAATAAACTTTAATCTGCGTTACGATGCCATCTGCACGACGTCATTAAATACATGCCACTCAGACGTTGAGTGGTCTTAATAAGGCTAAGCCCCTAGCTAGTGTTGTCCAACATACTCAGTCTCGGTCATATACCACTTGTATAGTACTTCAACATGATTTCAAAGGTATACAGATATTTCTTATTTTTTTAAGACAGGTTTAATGGTGGCTTTAGATAGGTAATGTGACATTTTGTTCTATAATAACTCGTTTAAAAAATAAATAAAAAGGAACACGCTTAAAATTATGTTGTCTTCATTCTGGCCGTCACGAGAAAGACATCAGGTTAGTGTTATGAAAATATTACATTATTATAAACTGCAAGTCCAAATCTAAGTCAAATTTTCAAGCAAGAAGTGATTCATTATAGCATTGCATTTTTTTTTACGTTTATTGATAGACATTAAAATAGAGTAAGAATAAAACAATATTAAATTTTCAAATCTTATAATATTTTTAAGGAGGCTATCGTGACTGCGGAAAGTGGGGGACGGAGTGTCTTAACACTATGTTCCCTCTGCCTTTCTTGCTCTATGCGGGATACAGCGTGAAGCTAAAGAAAAAAGGATCGAAAAGGATATCGTGGCATAGTTGTTGTGGACTTGATGTTACACGTGGGAATGATAATATTTAAAGTAATTTAATTACTTTGCTATGTTGAAGCAAAACGCGGCTTTCTCGAATTTGGACCGAAGGTGGAGAACGGAAAGTCTTGACTAGGATTTCTCTGAATACCCCACATAGAAAGACGCTATATTTGCCAAAACTGAAGAGCTTTAATTGTACAGATAACAAAAAAAAATTAATTAGCTATATAATATAATTCTTAAATAACTAATTATGTAATTAATTATCTTTCAGTTTCGCAAAGTTACGTGAGTAATATCAAAAAACACTAAACGACTGTTTAAATATTCATAGAGTATGTAAATACTCTACTTATATAGATAGACCAATTTCAAGTCACGCCACAATTTAAGGATTAAGGAGGCAATGCTACTAGAAGATAACGATTTTCAAATATACCTTGGGTATTTTCTTAGATTGTAGCTTATGCGCAGTAAAAATAGCTTTAAAAATATATCCAGTACAGAAAACTGTTATTTGATTAGTGATTATGTTACACGAAAAATATTAGAAAATATAGATTTTAAGAAACCTTAGGTTACAATCAAGTAGCGTTCTTAATTATATATTTAAAGTATATGGCAGGTCATCATTTAATCCAGAATTTAATGCGATTATAAAAGAAAAATACATTATATTATATGTAAACAAAATCACAGGATTTTTTTTTTATAGATTGATTTATGAGGCTAGATGTCCATCGCGGAGTAATTTCTCGTGCCCCACCAAGCGACGTCTCTAAATTATCCAAAATTAGACAACGATATGCCATATAGCTTATAACAACTAGTAAGCACACGGTGAGAGACTGTGTAAAAATTGTAAAATGAAAAAAACATGCCATTAAATAAATTAATCAAATCATAAATACCAGATACTTATCGTTATGTTATTGCCAAATTGGACAAAATATTTATAATATAAATTGTGCTATTCTGATATATAAGCATACAGCTATATCGGTGTAAGGTTTCATCTAGATCCTTTCAGAAGTTTTGCGTGACAGAGAAAAACAACCGTCCATCTTTCACATTTTTAATATCAGTAACATGTAAGTGGGTAAAAATGTGGGTGCTTATAAATTGACTATTTATAGCGTTTTTTGATATCTCCGGGGGGAAAAATATCTATGTAGCTTTTCATAACCATTTATGTGCCAATATTTTTTTCTAGTTATTGCTTTTTATTCTTTTGATGTTTGTTTTAATGCAATATGTATGCAAATGAGGCATCATAAAGGAGCATCAATAGCTCCTAGCAATATACTGTACATATACGAGTACTTGTATCAGATATCTATTATAGATCTGAATGACGGGTATATTGGATATTTCAATATTTATTGCTTCTCAGATTGACAACTAGAAATACATCACGTGTTATGATGTCCCTTATGATAGAGTTCAATAAAAGAAATCATATAAACCAAATGTTATTTAATAACGCTTGTAACATATCGGGATATATTGATATTTAGATATTGTATATAATATAGTTTTATTTTCTTACCATCGCCTATACCTCATATGATTCTTCGTTGTTTTGTCGAAAGCATAGTGTAATTTTGTTCCAATAACATATTTTATAGAAATCAAGGTAAATTAATAAAATACAGTATAGATAATAAAAAACAAAAGATAAAATCAACGTAATGAATTATGAAGTCTCTATTTGGATGGAAAGTGGAGAAGACATTTGCCTAGTACTTGAAAAACATTGTCTTTTAAAAATGAACCATTTTCAAATTGCATTGCAACTTGACACTGACCAAGTACGTAATCCTAATCAGATCGAGTAAAAATATTTTAATATATAGAATTCGAATCCATAATTCTATACGACCTTTTCTCGATATTTTTAGTAAAAAAAAACATATATAGTAAAATATAATAAATAATAACTAGCTGGATTCTTTCCAAATGATTTATTGCTCTAGAAAAATAAAATGTTTTTTACCTGTAAAACGATAGATACGTATTGTAGAATCACTATAGTGAAGATTAATCACCTACAATTTGTTTAGTCTCCACGGAATAAGGAATACGATTTAGAATTGGTTGGTATTGCATTGACGTGAAAAATGTAGGATATATTTTAGGTATGAAATATTTAAAATATCAAAATGAAAGTTTTTTATAATTACGGAAAGTATCCCATACTTATTTAAGCCCTTTTTTTATTTTCATGGCTAATGAATCGTATAGGTCTCTATTTAAATAGAGAAATATCATCTATATATAAATACGAGAAGCAAAAACTTTGTGCCCCTTTTCCCTCCTCCCTCCGTCCGCATAATTTTCGTAAAATTACGCGGACGGAGGAGAATGAAATTTTGGCAGTCTTATATGAGTGCAGAAATTAAAGAAAGTATATTAAATTAATATAGTAATTGTTATACATAATATTATGCTTTGACCATGTTTATATAAAGTGCGTTGTTAACGCGTCAACGGGGACACTAGTAAATTATAAATATATTAAAATTTTATATAAAATTTTTGACTAGTTGAGGGTCTCTGTTAGTCCGGGAACGAGCCCGGAATTTAAACCCACGCCCTACTAGAAATGGATCTAATTAGCAAGTTGTATGTTCTACGTTTACATCCCACACAGCGGAATCTTTACATGAATTTTGTTATATTTAATTAAAATTAATCTTAATACAAGTTTATTAACTTTCATTAAAAAAGTTTAATAAATTTTATGTTTTTGGTTGATCGGCATTTTGATTTTCTTAAAGTTACAAAGTTTTGTTCCGGACACTCGTTTGAACTTTTATGTAACAAGGCTTTAGATGTTGACCTCTCTCCAAGTTTACTCCGCCTTTTGCTTATTCTGACTTGGTCTAACAAGATGCAGTGAAAATAGATCTGAAATTTAATTAGTGTTACCTAGTTTAAAGCACTGTAGGATTTTTTTTTCCCATAAAACGAAAGGAATAATTAACAAATGCACCTACGTGTACTAAATACAGAAGTAGTTATTTTTTCTTTACTTTAGAAGCCTTAAACGTGTGGTACCGGTAGAAAAATCACCATTTCAAGGTGAAAAAGTATTTTGAACTTACCTACGAACTAACCAGGAATAGGTTATGTGTTAATATATGCGCGGGAGAGGTAGGCGCGAGAGGTTTCATAGTGAAACCTCTCTATCATCTACTAAAATATCTCGGCTTTTCGAGAACTATCATCAGTTCATTTGTAGTACGTATATAGAAGACGGCACTTGTACGACCTTTTAAAATTTGGTTAAGTGGACAGAGGAGCCGGAGAGTGGAGGTGAACATTAATGCGTATGTTAAAGAGAGCAGTCTCCAAAGCGAAGGGCCCGACACCCGTACGGTGAATCGTGTATTGCTAAGGAGTTTCTTCTCTCATATTATAATATAATGATATGATACCCTATTTTGACTGTCCTAATATAATCAACACTATAGTGGATCACAATTATTCTGTATATAAGAAACATGAAAAGCAACAATATTTAAACAAAATATTAATATACCGAAAACGTATGCTACTAGTATTGCCATCTATGGGTTTGAGGATAAACTAGGTTATATTATATTGTTTTGATGTAGGTTTTGTCACTCGTGAATGGTGTTTTTAAGTCTTTAGAAAACAAACTATTTAATAATAAATATGATAAATATTATTAAATTATTATTTTATTTTTTACTGTTTTAATATACAGGGTAAAGCATCCTTGTACCTATATTAAATAATAAAATTCTACTGTGCATGTAATTGGTAGCATTATTGTCTTCTTATGATATGTGAGAACAAAAATCATTTGTAAGTTCTAAATGTTGAAAGAGAATGGAGTGTCTTAACACTAGGTTCTCTGGTTCCCTCTGCCTACCCTGCTATATGCGGGTTACAGCGTGATGTTAAAAAAAAAAATCTAAATGGTAAAATATTTAAAATGTATAGATAATACTTTTTTTGTAATGAAAAATTATATTTTGATATTTTTTATTTCTTTTTCAATAATAATTTTAATAGGTTAGTGTCGATAGAGTAAAAAATAATTATGGATTTGAATTCAAAAAATATATTTTTTTCATTTTCATTGTTACGACATCTGTCGGTTATATGTAGTCTAACACGCCATACCGGTCCTTGTTTGTAAAGCGACATCTAGCGACGTTGTACAAGTAAGTTAAATTCACCTTAGTTTACCTATTGCGCGTTAGATGGCAGCACCTACTTTGACATTTAAATAAATATTCTTGAGTAAAAATATCTAATTTGTTTGTATAAAAGCTTAGTTTATTTATATAATTACAATATAAAACTAAAGATGTAATCTTGAGAACTATATTTATTCTACTGTTTTAACTAATAAGTATTTTTTTGACTTCTTACATTTGACAGTTGTAATTTTGACGTCTTGTATAGTTGTACATAATCAATACATAGTCTGCAGATGGTCCGTGTTTACGTTCTAGTTCAGTTAGATAATTTTAAATATAATTGTTATAGTAAATAGATTTAATATTCTTTGTGGATATATTTTGTGCTGTGTTTTGTTGCCTGTTGAAGAATAATATATATTATAGCTGTACTTACCGGTTCGTCCAACCTTCCAATGAAGTACTTCTGAATTCAGCTTTGCATTTCTTGTTATGAACATTATTTAGCTTATTTTTAATATGAGCTGTTAATTTCTTTGGACTACCAGGTAATTTAAGTGAGGTCATGTCGATTTACATTGTAGCAAAAACCATAATGTCCTTTTGCACTTGTATTAGTTGTTTTTATATCATTTTTCTTTTTTATTTATAGATATGGAAGAATTAGATTATGAAAATTCTGATACTGATGGTGAATTTGGGTTTGAAACTGATCACTTAGCACTACGAGGGAATAATGATTATTATGATTTAATAAAATACATTGTAAGTTTAGAGGCACAGAAAGTGAAAGCACTAAAAGACATTGAATACTTAGCTGAAGCTGAAAAAAAAGCATTAGAAGACCCTCTGGAATTTGTTGAGGAGTTAAAATGTGGGAAAATAAATTTTCCACCACGACAATCAATAGCAGATTTGCCATCTATTGACTGGAATAAATATGACATTGACACTTCAATAGGAGACAACACAGAAATTAAAGAAATTAAAGAATTAGAGTCCAGTACAAAAGTAAGGGGAAGAAAATTTACAGATAACAAACCTGAAACCTTTAACCAATTGTGGTCTTGTGAAGAACAGAAAAGATTAGAAGAATTATTGGAAGTATATCCGGAAGAGGCAATTGAAGCTAGACGATATAAAAAAATAGCAGATGCCCTTGGTACACGCACCCCCATTCAAGTCATGAGTAGGGTACAAAAGTACTTTGCAAAGTTAGCAAAAGCAGGTTTACCCATACCTGGAAGAGTACCTAAACATGTAGGAAAAGATAAATCACGATCAATATTTTATAAAAAATCAACATTTTTCCCACAACTTCATGTACCTGTTAAAATGGAAGATCCATATGACAGTAGTGAAACTCAAGAAGGTCCATCAGAGACTAAGAGTCTAAACAAAAATTTACTGGAATTGTTGAAAATGGCAAAAGAACAAAGGTCATTGGATGAACATTCACCTGTCTATCAATCAAAGACCATGTGTGTTGGGTGTCAAAAAACTGGCTTCTTAGGGGCCAGATGGACTGACAATGCAGGTACAGACTACTGCACTGACTGTGTGGTACAACTCTTACCAAATGAGAAGTTGTCACCTGTTAGGACACCTACTTGATGTTTGGTATATGAATGTGGAATTTAAGATGGAATTTGCTTAACAAATTAAAAACCTCTGTTTTTAGTCACATTAAAACTTATGTAAAGATGAAGAAAAAGAGTCAATCACATGAAATAAGTATAATAAACTTTATAAACAATTTCATTTTCTTTTGTTTTTTTTTTTATTACACTACCTATATAATAACCTAGTTAAGTCATAAAGGTATTTATTATAATTATATTTATAATTTAAACAAAACTTTTGCACCTAATAAAAACAGATAAAGATATCAATGTAAATCACTATCCATAGATTGCAAAGTAATTTGGTGTGCTGCTATTAATTTATAAAAGCCAGGAAAGCTATTATAGTTAATTTAAACATATTAAAATAAATCCATATACATTTTTATTTATAAAACATTTTTTTCATACAGCTTATGCCCTGAGAGTATGTAATGAAAACATTTTCTAAGAAACAACAATATATTTGATGTTGCTCAGACTATTCCAATCTTAATCTAATCTTTAAGGAAAATTTCGTTTAACGGGTAAATCAACACAGTTGAATGAGTGTGTTGATTACACTTTACACTCGCGTAGACACTGGAAATGAATGTACCAAATGTAGCGTATTTATTACAGTATCGTAACGTCGTTATGTAACTAAGTATCTCGATTTTTTTTTATTTTGTTCACAATTTTAAGTAATAAATTGTAGATTTTATATTTTTGTTTAGTTTTAAATAATAAAATTACTTTATTTTTAATTTTTTAAATGTATTTAAACTAAATGCTTCCAGCTAAATCAACACCTAAATGGTGACAATATGACTAAGAAATGCAAACTATTGTGCAATTTTATTATTAACGCTCGATATCTATAACTATTCGTTGAAACTAACTTTTGCGCACAGAACGATTTTCACATAACAATTGGGTCACTTAATTGAGATAGGTATTTTTGCAAAATATCACACACGTTTGATATGACTGGCATAAATCTGATAACTGATTGAAAAATAGAGTTTTATAGAGCGATCTCGCATAGTGGGTATTCGACGCGAGTGATGATGAACCACTGGCTTGGAACAGTGAACACGGCCCGCAACTGCCGTTCCCTTTAGATAGATACAGGCCTATCGGCCATACGCATATGTATTTATATATTCATTTTTTAGATATTGATAAAAATCCAGACTGAATTAGACGTATAGTATTTTTTACAACATAGTATCAATAATTTTTGGATAGTGAAAACGCTTAGAATGTAGCGTCTATACCAAACAGAACATTTTTTTCATTTTTTTTTGAACTTCACGCTGTATCCCGCATATAGCAGGGTAGGCAGTGGAAACCTGAGAACCTAGTGTTAAGACACTCCGTTCTCTTACAACAATTCCGTTCCCCATTTTCCGCCGAATTGAGGCATTTCAGTGTGATAATTCTATATTCTATTTTTGTTAGCAAAATATTAAGCGACTGATAAGCTTAAACAAAGAAAATTCTTGTACAGAACGATGACCAGCAAAAAGTACCTACAAAGTAAAACGTATTGCAGCTCTTGCGTGGTCGACCCTTGTCACTCAATATTAGCCTAGAGAATTTGAAAATACAAGGATAGATATAAATAAGCTTATCTACCATTAGTTTATAAATACCATGTTTTAAAAAAGTGAGTAATTGATATCTGCACAATATAGTTTCATTACATTGAGTATATATTTTCAAATATTGTTATTGCCTAATTACAAAGATGTCCTACCTAATAAATATTACATTCATATGAGAGATAATCAGTAATACGTATCTACCGAATGTTTTGATATCTAGATATTTTAGATAATATAATCGTCGAACTTTAAATTCATTCAGTGACGCAATCTATCTTTTATTATTAAGGCAGAAATTGTTTATATTGAAAAATACTGAAATTATTTTTTTTTGACGACTCATGCGAATATATGTATAAATAATATTGTATTCACTTCACTTACCTTTATACTCTTTATCACTATGCCTATTTACCTTTATATGCCTGTCGTGGCGCAAAGGCACAAGCGACTGTAAACGCGACAGGTTGTGGGTTCGATTCCCTCTCCAGGAAATGTAAAATTTAGTATTTTCATTTCCTGGGTTTGGTAACAAGGCAAAGCGCGGCGCTGAGTTCCGCCACTCAACACGCAATGCCTCAATTCGGCGGAAAGTGGGGAACGGAATTGTTGAAAGAGAATGGAGTGTCTTAACACTAGGTTCTCTGGTTCCCTCCGCCTACCCTGCTATATGCGGGTTACAGCGTGAAGTTAAAAAAAAAGAAATAAATATCCCTATGTACTACGTACTTATTTATTATTGATATATTTAACTACAAAATTACAAAATTACTATGTCATTAACGCTTATTGCTAGCTTTTCGCAACTTTTGTTCAATAAAATTTTGGGCTTCAAAGGAATTTTCAAATATTATTAATTATCATAAATATATCAATATATTTTTAAATTTACATAATTAAAAAATTTTAAATGATAATAAGTTAAAAAACGGTACTTTTTGTTATATGCGCTATTTCCTATTGTCATTGTCTAGCTTTTATTTGTTACTGATATAGCCGCTGCCTATCGGAGCGCGTTAAGCGGTGACACTAAGCTGAATCTTTATATGTATCTATCTACGAAATAAAAACTAGTATCGTTTGCAGTCCAAGCTGCAAAATGTCATATTCGCTCTATTTTTCAAATATTGTGCGAAAATGATATTAAAATAATCTTTATTTAATTTGGTGCCATCGTCGTCAAGTTGTCGTGGAATGCAAAAATAATTAGTCAGAGAGGCAATGGATTTCGCTAGACCGAGCGACAAATCATTATGTTTTCTCTACCCATAAAATTCAGGAACTTTGCGAAGAAGGCTACCATAATACAATTAGAACTAAAAAAATACAATAATATTTGCAATACATTTTGTAGTGCAAAGATACTCTGCACTACTCTCACACCAGTGCAAACATACTCAAAGTACTCATGGACGCACTAGCAACAGTAACAACATACCCCCAAAATCCTCGAAAACTTACAATAACTAGAAATGATGTTGTGACATTTTGCCATTACTATTACTACATTATACATTCGTGAAAAGATTTAGAAATCACTACGACAAATCGGTAGTTTGTATTATAAGTAGTACTTTCAGCGTCATTTCAAAAATTCACACATACTGTAGTTATTGTAACGAACCCGTATCCTTATTCATATGTATATAGAGGCGTCCTAGTCAAGAGTTTGCACATAGGTGATAAGTGCACGTCTAAAATCATACGCATACACACATGTCATGACATGTGCACACATGTGGTCATATGTGAACATATGAAAAAATACGTAGTAACAAGTCATCATACACGTACACATGAGGATGACCTCATGTTGCGCGTATGAACGAGCACTATGATAATTTACATGCACACATGAAATCATACGTGCACACAAGTGGTCATGCGTGCAATAAACAATATATTATACTAACTGTATTCCGCAACCTTGCTTGCGTGAATTATAAAACCTAGAATCCTGTTTATTTTCTATTTCCGTAAGAATATCGAGAAATCTTCTCCTAGTGCAACCCTACTTTCCAACACCTTACATCTCAAATTCGAGCCCACTATGACCAGTAGTTTCATGTCATGTATGTTGCCTGTCAGTCACTCAGTAACGAATAAAATCACTTATTAATACTAGATTAATCTAAGATAAAGCCAAAAATACAGCATATGATAACATATTGTATATATAGTTTTTTTAGCTTCACGCTATATCCCGCATATAGCAGGGTAGGCAAAGAGAACCTGAGAACCCAATAAGGCACTCCGTTCTCTTTTAACAATACCGTTCCCCACTTTCCGCCCGATTGAGGCATTACGTGCTGAGTGTCGGAACTCAACGCCCTGCTTTGCCTTGCTACCAGA
The DNA here is from genome assembly GCA_033558755.1 of Philaethria dido. Classification (NCBI taxonomy): domain Eukaryota; kingdom Metazoa; phylum Arthropoda; class Insecta; order Lepidoptera; family Nymphalidae; genus Philaethria; species Philaethria dido. Next base: position 42,226 of record JAKGSA010000074.1, on the reverse strand, counting down.
CCCAGGAAATGAAAATATTAAATATTATTTAAAATTTTCATTTCCTAGAGTGGGAATCGAACCCAGAACCTGTGGCGTTTACAGACGAACGGTTGTGCGACTGTGCCACGACTGGCGATATACGATAAGTGATTCCATAAATTACCCATTTCTTAAGTGAAGCTTAATACATGAGGGTTAATTAATTTAACATTTAAAATTGTTATTTCTAAATATATAAATTAAGTTATAGAAACATTTTTGTCAAAATTGTACCTAGATACGAGTATATACATTGGAGTAGCGCCAGTACCTCCCCTCAGGCTTTGGCAAATTGTCATTGTTATTCCCAGCGTTCAGTAAAGGCGTTTTAAAATTTTAAATATATTGTTTTTATCTTTTGTTTTTTTACGAATTAACTTTTAGACTAACAAAACTATAGAATGTAAATAACATTTCGTTTTTCTATTGAGTTTTTAAGCAAGATGTAGTCAATATCCATTGTTTTTTTTTATTCAGTTTATAAAATAAATTTCCACGCCTGTCGTGGTGCAGAGGCACAAGCGTGCGACTGTAAACGCGACAGGTTGTGGGTTCGATTCCCACTCCAGGCAAATCGTGGCGTTGAATTCCGCCACTCAGCACGCAATGTCTCAATTCGGCGGAAAGTAGGGAACGGAGTGTTTTAACACTAGGTTCCCTCTGGCTACCCTGCTATATTTGGGATACAGCGTGAAGCTATATATGTATGTATGTAAAATAAATATTCATAATTCTTATTTCAAATAATTTTGGGATTTTCTTTAGCCGTGCTATGTTTTAAATAATTATGATCTTGAACACGTGCAAGTAACTTACTAATTTGAGCGTGTATGCTTGTGTGTGTGAATATATATTACTTACATATTTTCATGGATGTGTGTGTACAATAATCATAATAATTTTCAGCTTTCTTAAAATATCGTGCAATAAGTGAGCTTAAAATTTTTCATACTATTTACCAACTGCCTAACCGAAGCCATCTAAAGCACTTCTAACATATTTCACGCATTGTCTACTGTGCAAACCTAAACTTACCTAGGGCCGCTTTTGCTGTGGTACACTGAAATAATATTCATTTTGTTAATTTTCATTTTTAATAATAAATGTATATATCAAAACATTACTATAGACTATTAATATGATAATAATTAAAAAAAGGTGTATTACATTTTTACTATATGGTTAATTCGATAAACGCACGCATAAATAAAAAAGTAGTCTTTTATGCATCAAAATTTCTTTGAATTTCTAACACGTTACAAATTTAGATACCAAAACAAATCGTAAAAAAAATTGCAACTACATTTTCAGCGAGAACTTTCGAAATAAGCTTGATTCTAGTTAGTTTTGTGAGGGTATTGAATTAACGACTGTTTCTTTGTTAACGCTTTGGGTTTGTGTAACAAATAGAACAGAGGTATCTACCACGTAAATTTAACTAAAACTAAAATAACACTACATGTATTTATCCAGTACTGTAGATAATAATTACCAACGTCCCTGAATAAAAAAAAAAAAAAAGAAAAAGTCCTTTTTTTTTTTTTTTTTTTTTTTCATGTTACGCGTGGCAAGCAATATATTATAGCAATAAAGTTGGAAATATTTTTAAATATAATTTATAGTCATTTGTTAGGTACGAACTTTTTATGTAGGAGGTTTGTGGTAAATGGTATAGGCATTTATTTATTATACTTTTAACGAGATTCATTCTCATTATCAATTAGTTTTGCTTGTAGCATTATATGCTTTGTTTCGTCTGTAATAGTTCTTACTACCAAGAATCTTAAACACTTAGACAGATCTAGTATCCACCCTTGGGCAATAGATTCATTCAGTCGCTATGCCAATTGCATTATGTACAACTTATTACACTATACTCGGTTTGTATACAATATAAATTTATTTTTACTTTTTAATTCTTAATTTGTAAGATTTAAGATAAGATTCTAAAATTTTATTTTATGTACTTCTTTCTTCCTTCTTCTTTCTACCTTTTAATAAGGGGCTTTATAATAATGATAATGCACTTCCTTTCTCTGTCGGAAATCGCTTGTTTAGCATATTTGGTATATGTACCGTATTTTTTTAAATTGATTAAGTTTATTCCGCTTTAGATATCTCTCAGTTATAACAGATATGCAACAGCAATTTTCCGTACATGCAGATTAGTTGCTCGGCGTTGTTTGGTATCGGACTAGGGGCAGCTATAATTTAGGTCGAACAAGTTATGGCATTGAATAAATACAGTTTGCTTCACATTATCGAGTAGAGTATACAATTATTCATACCGAGAATTATTCATGGACGTGACCAGAGGACTTTTTACCATAATACTTTACTTTAAAATGAAAATTTATTATTACATTTTTTATAGTAAGTAAATAAATAATATTTATTAATCCTTTTTACATTGTCGTGGCCACTATGGGATTTTTTTACTCTTATGACCTTCTTTCCATTTAATTACTATACTAGTTGTTCTTTCATACCGTAATATCATGTTAATATAAAAACATATCAAAAAATTCTCAGAATTCTAAATGCTCACCGTAACCTCTTACACATTATCCTTGTCAGAATAGGCAGTAAGAATGTACCGGCAATGTCAACAATGACTGCATATCAGTTTGGCTTCCTTCTTGATTTCTTATACTTGAATGTTTATTCGTATATATTTTTGTATTCAAATGTAATCGAAATTATTTTAGCAAATCACTACGTATACGAAGCTTGAGTATAAATGCCTAATTTTAATATTGGCTTTTAGATATATAATAATTTTAATGACGAACTAAATTTTTACTCTAAAAAGACTGAAAAAGTTTTTCATATACACTGTTATTAAAACATTAGTAATTGTATCGGAACAATTATTACTAATATACCTCTAATAACAAACAATAATAATAACTATTATAAATTTTCATCAACACTCAAAGCATGAAATGTCTTGCCAATATCATATTACAGTAGCGAAAAAGCTTAAACCCGCATTTGCGTGGCGATGCAGGCTAATAGCTCATGAGGTTTGTTTGATATGTAAAATACGTTGACTCGTGGCTTTAAAAAAGTAATATATAAATGCATTTTGTGACACTTTTCCTACTCTTTTAGTCATAATTTAAATTTGGAAACAGATTGACTAGTTTTCCTTTCTAGAAGGCAAATAACCCAGATAAATTGATAAGCAAAATATTTGTATGTATATGTGTTCATGTTATTTAAACTTTAGGTTACATTTCTAGGCGTAACTTCATTTTTTTACTTAAGTCAATAAAAATAACACTTTACGAAATTAAATTGTTTACGATGTTCGGTCTAAATATAGCCACAATATTTGGTTTATTACGCGTCGTAATCCCTGTTTAGATATACGAGTACATCCTGAGTTATGCGACATTAAACTGGTGGCTTTACTTAATAAAGTATTTCGGCGTGTTTTCCTTGGGAAACTCTCCCAACTGCAAAATAGGCCGTTTTGTACTATTTGTTTATAAACTTCCGAACAAACTTTGAACGAGATCAAATAAGATTTAGATTTTCAGTCCAAACTGAAACAAAATAACTTTGTTTTGTTCTCTTGAAAACGAAAGTAAAGTTTGTATTAGAAATTTCAACAAATAGTTCAACAGTTCTCAAAACAATTTCATCAAAAATGACATGTAATCGTAAACAAGTTGATTTCTGCGGTATTTAATAAGTAGTATAATTTTTTAAGCTTTTTTTTTAATTTTTTAAATCTTATTAATGGTACGACTGTATAATGCCACCTTTTTTAGATAGTAATATTTTTTTACATGAAAATTATACAATTTTTATGAAACATGAGGATGCTGACAATTCCATATTTTAAAAGTAAGACCGCACTTTATTAGGTACTTTGGCCCGCAATATAGAACATAAATGTCTTTGTGTGGACGTACTTCAAATATTACTTAAAAGTTATTTATTCACATTCCACTTTTCAAGGAAAATGAGATTTCTAGTTTATTCAAGGTATATTTCTACAGTCATTAATGTAACAATTTTGTCAAGATAACATTACATTGTAAATTTAATTTGTATTTGTCATATTCATCATTGTAGTATAAAAAATTCAAAAAATATTAATCAAAACAGCTTTTGATGATGAGGGCCCCATAAACTACTACTGTTATACATTATATATGTATGTCCGTTTTTCTTCATTCACTGCCTTACTATTTAAAAATAGATTCAAATCATTCAGTTTATGAAATAAAATTTATAAATTTAATAAAAATTATATGTATTTCTTTGTACTCATATATTTCCTAACAACGTGTTAGAAAATGTAATTTTATTTGAATACAGCGAGCATCCGCTGTAGGTGCTCTTTGAATATGTGGACGACGTCATAAAACTGACATAAAGAATATATTGCCGTTCAGGAATACTATCAGTGAGAAACAGGGCGATATAGACCTATAACATCACAACAGACAAATTTTATTACGTATATTAACGGAAGCACTAAAATACAGAACATTTTAAGCAGCGACATGAGTGGATTAAAGCCTTTCTATCGTTTCAATAGCGCAAATAAATTTAATGCAGACTAGCAAATAAGTAATTAAATTGAGTTTTTAATTGAAAACGTTACTTCGCCAGTGAATTTTTTTTAACTATATTCTGGGTAGTATTTCGTTTTTTTATTTTATTTTAAACCAACACATTAGTTGTTATAATAAACTACGGGTACTTTATAAGCTTAAATTATTTACTTATGGTATATCGTAACACTACATGAAATAAAAATATAAAATTTGTAAAAAAATAAGAATAACTTATAATATTAAAAATATAGATGTCTCTATGGCAATTTTAGACTAAATACAAGTTGGAATAAAATATGACTATACTTTTTCTGTCTATCTTTCAGAATGACTGTGTGTGTTTGTATGTGTATGTGTAACTTAGGAATATTCTATTGCAATAATCTGGATTCCAATTGCCCATAAGTATGTTATGTAAATAAAAATATATTGTTCCTATATAACATTGTTCCGAATTACGATTACGAATAACTTGTTACGTTTTCGAATTATTCGTTAATCTGTAATTTTTTACAGATTTCAAATGAAATTAAGCAGCCACTTCAAAATGGTAAGGTTAAGTATCCTCATTAAATTGAACGATATCATTATATGCTATAGAGTATCATAATTAACCTTTTTTATCCTTCATTAGAGGTAAAAGTTCTTTGTGTAATTATAATATAAAATCTTCAAAGCAAATTTCCAATAAATAATTTATAAGAGTAATTAAAACCTTCATATTTATGTTTAAACATTATGGATAGGATTTTCTTTCTGGCATTAAAATTGAAAATCGTTTATCAGCTGGTATATAAGACGATTAATACCTTATTAAATATTTAAAAAGTCGAACAACGGCAAAATATATTATGTTCATAGAATATAAAAAGTTGCCATATATTGAATTGAACCTGAGCGGTTTTGTATATAAAGAACTGAAAAAAAGTCATATCTCCGACTCTCTCTTACACGAATTCTATCTTTAAATGAATTTTTGCATATTGCAACATCCTTTTTTTCCTTTTTTATTGATTGTAGATTTTACTGTGCGTATGGATTGTTCTTGATGTAGTTTTGTTTTTTTTTCTGTTCATAAATATTGTATGTGTATGTGTGAATATGTTTATCAGCTACGCTGGACGGCAACCCGATTTACATTTAGTATTGTGAACTGTAAATTCTTTATGAGAAATAAGTAAATTCTGAAAATTCTAAATAATATGCATATTAAGTAAACTGTCATACGCCGTCCCACTGTGTCACGATGGCCTTCTTGATCATGATGGAATTCTTGATTCAATAGTTTGTCCTAAGTTGACTCTATCCATTGGTCTGCGCCAAAAGTAAGATGTCCCTTAAAAATAAGATCCGCCTATACACTACGTGTGTCAGGCCTATATTTACATATGCCAGTGTTGTGTTCGCACAGACTGACCTCTATAAGCTCCAAGTCCTCCAAAATAAGTTTCTACGCATGGCCACGGGTGCACCGTACTACATGCGAAATATCGATATCCATAGAGACACAAAGCTCGACTCGATAAAAGAGCATTGTCGAAAACTCTAAAAGTTCTAAAAGTACAAGCTAACTTGTCTTGGCTTGTCCCTGGGGGCCCCGTAGGCCTCGACACGTTTTAACAGAAGAAGCTGACGCCATTACTCTTGCGAACGATCCGCAATATACCGGTAGGATCCAACACACTCGCAGACGCACACGACACAAACACCGTCCCCGCCGGTGGAGACGAGGTCCTCACTTTTCTACGGCTCGATCACGCCTCGGCGCGACCGGGTCAAGCCACTAAAATCCAACAGGGCATCTAACGCCCTACCCAGTAGGCTTAAGCTTGGGCCGAGCGAAAGCAAAGTCCCCCACTACAAGCATTGTTCGCAAGCCGAGGTTCGGCCCCACAGGAGGCGCCCTTGTGACACTGCAGTTCTAAGTTGATGGTCCTCCCAAGGAGGCCAAGCCAGGGTTAGAGCTCTTCAAGATCGGCCCCCCACAAAACCCGGTGACGCTGTCGAGGCCAATAGGGCCAACAGTATACTACACAGTCGAAAAAAAAAAAAAGATTCAATAGTAAAAATATGTTGCATCTTATACTGCGTCGTGGCATAACGGACTATTGTCAAAACGTGAACGTGAAAAGTGAATCCTACTTAACGAATATTTAGCGTTACGCGGCACTTAATAATTATATCTATAAACGGGCCAAGATTGTAACTATGTATCGCTCTCGCTCTATCGACTATGTATCTCTTTTCGCTGTGTGTATTTTGCCCACACAGCTGAGTGTATTGTGAAAGTTTTACGTTCTACATGTGTAATTTGAATGTTTCTGTATGTGACTGTTCTTACAGACACGCACACATACAAACACTTTCTAGCTAATATGCTTAATGCTAATATTATTCTAGCGAATATGCACACCGAACGATAAGAGGTTCATCTTCGATTTTCATATTCCAAAAGACATCTACGCCAATTCGCTACGATATTCGTAATAAGCTGGTCAAAATATTATGTTTATATTATATCAAATTTCAGATTCATTGCCGGTTTGCGCTTTTCGAAAATTTATCCAAAAAAAATTTAACGCTGTCGAAGTTACTGATTAGATAGCGATTTTCGAAGAGCAAACATCCAGCGATTTTATCCACGAGAGGATTAGGTAAGATTTGACTTGTAAAACAAATGTCTAAGGAAACCATTTCAGTAAAATATTGAGAACGCCGCGTCTCATTTTCTTCACCATTTCCCTTTTTTGTTTTTGACTTTGAGATATTTATCGCTGATCTGCTTAATAAATATTGTATTTTTATTTGTAATTTTCAGTGAAAATTGATAGAGTACATTTTTTTGCGTAGGAATTCATTCATTTATTAATTTTCAGTAGGAATTCATTCCTTTGTGGCGAAAAGATTTTTATTTGAGTCCATGATACCAAAATTGTGGACGACAACTAGTACAGTAGTTGTATATTATAGATTTATAGTATAGATATCATAAACTGATGGTTAACTTGAATTGGCTTTTCCAAAAGGTATAGATACTGTTTATTGTTCATTTCATATGTAGTATTATGTGAGCCATAAACAAAAAAATATATACTTTTATTCAAAGTAAATTAAGTTTCCATATAAGCATAAATATCCATTATTATCAGTTCATGTTAACGAATGCAAACGAGTCAACGGTTTGCAAATAAGGCTTTTCCGATCAATTGAATTACACGGCTGTTAGACATTTATTCACTTTAATAATTAAATTATTGTAATATCCTACAAAACTGATGCTATGGATATGAATTTTCTTCAGCTTAACGTTTTATCCTGTATAGCAGAGTAGGCAGGTAGGATCTAGCGTCAAAACTCTCCGTCCTCCACTTCCGTCCTAATTGTAGACATTCTGTGTCGAGTCACTTTGCCTTTCCAGAGCATGGAAATGAAAATAATTTAATTGTGTCTCGGCGAGTAGAAATCGAACCCACAATTTGAAAATAATTCAGTTGTGTTTGGATTCTCTTATGATGGTGACATGATTAAAATAGGCATTCGGGCATAATTCCGGGACTATAAAAGATAAACGTATAGTCATCCGTCACCCGCATTGTAAGAAACTAAGATAACAGTGCGACCTTCCATCATCCATTTTTCACTTTCCGCCCATTTATTTACATTTCGTGCTGGGTGGTAAATCAACACAATCAATATATTATAAATTTTTAAGTTGCTTACAAATACAAATACAAATATTCTTTATTGCACACAAATAAACAAATTACATAGAAGTAGTAATAGCGTACAATAAGGCGGCCTTATCGCTTAAAGCGATCTCGTCCAGGCAACCTTTGGATATTGGATTTGTATAAAGTAGTGGTAGGCGGTGCACTAATCAGGATATTTACATATATAAATGTTAAAAAATTAAATATATATTAATTAAAAATACAAACTAAATACATAATTATATACATACTTACATACATACTTAATACATACATGCTTAATACTTTCTTTTAAATTAGTTACTATAAATATTAGAATATTATTATTTAATTATTTTTAATATTAATAATATTTTATATTTAATTAATTAAAAATTGATTTATATATATATATATATATATATATATATATATATATATATATA
>JAKGSA010000074.1:0-33394 GCA_033558755.1 Philaethria dido | reverse complement strand
ACTAATTTATATTAAATGAATAATTTAGGTTAATTATACGAATATTAAATATTTAATATAAAAAATAATAATAGATAAAAATGTATGTTTTTTATAATTTATATTTAATATACCTTATTTAAATTTAATATACCTTATTTAGTGATTCAATAGGCTAAGTCACTAAGGATGTAGCTCTGCAATTGTTACCTATGCTAATATAAACGTTATAATTAAAATATTGACGTGAATATTTGCAATAAAATTTGCAATTAAAACAGTATGACATATCATTTTAACGTGATTGACAAATAACGTAAGATTTTCTTTATCTTCACACTTTCGGCCTCTGTATACCTCTTGCACTTTGACTGTCATTAAGCTCTAGATACATGCTCAATGATACCATAATGACACAAAAATAAAACAATCTATTACAATACATTATCACTCAGGCCCGGTTTAAATATTCAATAAACATATCCTTACTAATATTATAAATGCGAAAGTAACTCTGTCTGTCTGTCTGTCTGTTACGCTTTCACGCCTAAACCACTGAACCGATTTTGATGAAATTCTGTATAAAGATAGAACTAAACTTGGGAAAGGACATACGACACTTTTTATCGCGAAAAAAATGATAGAGGGGGTTGAAATAGGGGATGAAAGTTTGTATGGAAGTTCCTTATTGTCATGTATAAAATCATGTAAGATTGTTTAACTGTTTACAACTTCACCACATAAACCACTTAACCAATTTTGACAAATACTATAGGCTATTACTAAGTCGCGCGATATAACCGAATTTCACGCGGGCGAAGCCGCGGGCGGAAAGCTAGTAATAAATAAAGGTATATTTTGTAATATGTATGTATACATCTTAAAAATTATTACAAAATTAATATATGAGGATGGAAAGAGAAGAATATGATTTTTTCCATGCTATTTAAACATATTTGCAAGATTTATACATTTTGCCCGTATAAAGACAGGCACGGCAGTACTTGTGGCCTAAGATTTTTTATACATACATATATTACACCAGATACTGTACTCAATATGCATAGGTACATATTAGAGACCTTGAGAAAGACTATAGGATACTCCTTATCATATCGCGCGATAAAACCGAATTTCACGCGGGCGAAGCCGCGGGCGGAAAGCTAGTTATATAATAAATCAATGTCCTACAAATATAAGTGCACTAATTAAATAATAAATTAAATTCGGAAATCATTCAATATATTAGTGATGGAAAACATAATCCATCAAATTTTGTAATTCAAACAATATCATTTTACTCTTCATTGTATAAATTCAATGCGTATTATGTTTATTTATTCATTGGTGAATGATTTCATATTTGAGGCTGTTTATTATAAATTATAAATGTCAAATACGTGCATACAATACATCCTTTATTTTATTGTTAGAGTTTAAAAAAAGGAATAATAATTAAAGTCAATTCGCCTTTATAAAACCTGCTATTGACATTTCTGTTGTTATAACGTAGGTACATTTTACTTTTAATTGGACCACGCAATAATTGCTTTTCGTTTAAATCAAATCGGTGTAGAGGTTAAGGACGAAATAGTTCTGATTAAAATATATTTTATATTTTTTTTAATACAAATACAATTTTATACTCGAAAATATATGTATATTATTTGGTTTACTTATGAATGTATTTCATAAAAAAATACATAGAGGAAAACTAGTGCATATTTTTTTACGAAAATTATGCGGAAGGCGAAATAAGAAATGTAGCATACTTAAAGTTTATATGGAGAATGAGAATATTTTGTATAATAATGCCTCGAAATATATACCTTGAAATGATTACTCATATTTTTAATTGTTTTCTTCTTAATAAAAATAACAAAAAGGCTTCACGCTCTTTCCCCCATAACAAGTTAAGCAAATCTAAGCTAGTATCAAAACAAACACTTCGATCTTTATTTCATTTCATTATAATACTTTTTCTGAGAGGGAATCTAACCCACAACTAGCGCGTTTATTCTCTCTCTTTATTCTCGGCCGCGACGGCCTCTAAAAAAAATATGTAATAAATTTTGTATCGGCACATACATACATACTTACATAGCTTCACGCTGTATCTCGCATATAGCAGGGTAGGCAGAGGGAACCTAGTGTTAAGACACTCCGTTCCCCCACTTTCCACCGAATTGAGGCATTGCGTGCTGAGTGGCGGTACTCAACGCCGCACACTGTATCAGCACATCACATATGCATTTGAGCCTAGCAGTAAAGGTAATTCATACGATATGAGTAAGCTTTATTGCTAATATAATAAAATTAATGACATATTCTCCACTTAGTTAATTTAGTTTATTGCTACCCAAGACACTACTAGGGAAGTAACAAGAGAAGGTAATTCGGATAATTCGAAACAAGTCGAGCACTTACACTAGAGTTCTTTAATTTGTTTAGTTTTACAAATGGCTACATTATTTGGCAGGTGTCTTTGTGTATAATGTTACTTAACATATTAGCGTTTTACAATAAAAAGAATTACAGGAAAACGAAACCCACCTTAGTGATTATTTTTTTACATCTTCACGCTTTATCACACAGAAAGATTATGCATATTGTTACATTCCGTTCTCGTCATTCCGCCCGTATTTGAAACATTGCGATTGAGAGATGAAATTTAAAATCATGCATCGTCTGACCTGATGGGGGAAATAAAATAAATATAATCATTCCCCTATGTTGGAATCCAACCCACAACCACTCGTGCTTAAAGTCAAACACCATTCCTCTGCGTCACGAAGGTTAATTTGGATTAATGCTTTATATTTAGGGATTATATACCTATAGAAGAACTTTACTAATATAATGGAAATACATTATCCATCTTATTTGTATAAAGTGTCATAGACGTTGGTAAGGAAACGTACATATATGTCTGTATCCATATATTAATATGAAGTCTACTATTAATATATAAATACATATGTCTAGCTCTCAAGTATACACGTTTCTCTTGCAAAATGCATCTACCGAGAATCTTGGTTATTAGACAGCCGAGAAGATTAAATGTATCGTAATTTATATTAAGAGTGTGCCGTACGAACGGCTTAAGTGTATTAAACCACGCACATAGCACATGCAATACTCCCTAGATTTAACGAAAAGATATAGCTAAAGTAATAATTTCATACGGTATTGGAATGACGTGAATGATTTGACATTAATTTATTAAATTATGATTAAAGCTTAGATAGATTTAAACATTTTTTATCTAAATTTACACCAATTCTAACATTTTGGTCTTAAAATTCATGTGGTATCTTCCAATGTAGCATAAAACGTCTTATATAAATTTCTTGCTTCTTCAGCATTGTAAGTGGGATGTTGTCTATCATTCTACCTGACACGAGATCGCTTTGCATTGCATTAGGAGCTACGATATAAAAATTGTAGTACTTTTGTATTATTTTTACAACTGAATGGGCAGAGATATTCTGAAAGAGAATAAAATATCGTATTAATTCACAGGTTCTATGTACAAGACCGTTTCATCATATATAAAGGCCCCGGGTTCTTTAAACTAACAATGAAGAATAAAATTAATAGAGTTAAAATAATCTTAATTATAGTATTGTAATATTTATTAATTAATAATTTATAAATTATTAGTCGAACTTCTGAACCTCGCGGCGATTTAACTGTCAGTAATCTGTTTCTAAGTTTGTAGGGAACATAATCCATAATTTCTTATTATTCGCCTTAAGCAATATTTGCTTATTATTACAAGGTTAAGTAAGATAATAAAATAAACCCATAATTTAAACAAAGAAATTAACTTGGCTTTCGCCTTAACAGACAAAGTTTCGAAGTACACAAATTTAATTTAATAGATACCCATTGAATATATTTAAAAAAATATATATATTTTTTATTCATATTTTATCAGTTTATTTTTTTAATAAAAATTACTAATTTTTATTCGCTTACTTAAAAATATTGAAATATCAGAACATTTAATTAAAATTTGTCATCAAGCTGATACAAAAATGTATAAAACACACATGAGTGAGATTTAAAGCCGGTGTTTATATAGAATACTAATTAAACAAATACATTTATCAGTGTAAATTTATAGGATATATTTTTTTTTCTTTTTTTTTTTTAACTTCACGCAGTATCCCGCGTATAGCAGGGTAGGCAGAGGGAACCCGAGAACCTTATGAATATTAACTGTTTTTAATAATTTATGTTTATATTTGAATATATTCTAAAACATAGAAATCTGTGTAATAGACAGTTGTCTATGTAATCAGCTTATATCAGTAATTTCTTTATGGAAGAAAATTAATGAAGTTAATACAATCTCTCTTATATGAAATCTTAAATGTAATCCCCGCACGTTTATTACATTTTAATAACATAAATATTAAAGATAAAAAATATATACTAAAAATATATCTCATAAATAATAAACATAAAATATATCCTATTGCCGTGCCATATTTTTATTTTCAACTCAATTATTTTCTTCATAAATATATTCAACGTACAGACACAATTTGTTACTACGTTTCTATTTTTATAAACTTTTTTATACAATCTTTTTGTCTCTATACAAAAATCTATTCAAAATAGAAATATACAACAACATAAGAACAGTCTTTCTCAGTAATAAAACAGATGGTGAATGTAAAATAAAACGTTAAATTTAAAAAAATACAAGCGGAGCTGACATGGGTTCAGTATATGGTAAGAAGAATAAAATAAAAGCTCTCCTTTAGCAAGGTTCATGTAAAACGCAATTTAATTATAAATATGATCAAATTTATTTTTTTTTGTTTGTAATGAATGTTTTATTTGTTATTACACTTCATATGTTGTGTTCTTTAAAAATATATGTCTAAAATAGTACGCCTGTCATGGCGCAGAAGTACAAGCGTGCGACTGTAAACGCGACATGTTGTGGGTTCGAGCATTTTCATTTCCTGGGTTTGGTAGCAAGGCAAGGCACGGCGTTGAGTTTCGCCACTCAGCACGGAATGCGTCAATTTGGCGGATAGTGGAGAACGGAGTGTCTTAACACTAGGTTCTTAGGTTTCCTCTGCTTACCCTGCTATATGCGGGGTACAGCGTGAAGGTAACAAAAAAAAAGTAGTAAATGTGTTTTGTAAAAAATAATAATTCCATTTATTGGAGACCAACAAAATCGTCACCGATATTTTTAGTATATGTATATTTTTTTAGACTTATATATTATAGGTATTCTGAAAAATCCATTAAGGAAGCATGTAAAAGTCTAAGTTGATAGTGAACTTTTTTATATAAAGTATGCCACGTGCAAAACTCATCACTGATTTACACGCGAAGCACGTAAAACGTAACGGGCGAGTGACAGTGAATGGCTTAATCTAGAAATGAAAAGCAACATATAGGTCGAATTTCCAGATACAAAATACAGCTTTTAATAATATGCAAAAAATATATAAGAAAGTAGGACATTGCCAGTTTAAGGTGCAATTATATCCGAAAAAATGCAAGTAAGAGTTCATTTTGCTTACATGTGGCCATCATGGCACACAATGTAACAATTTCTGAATTAATATGTGGTTGAAGGTTTGAAATTAACTCGAGGATGATCGTTAAGGTATGAGATCGATGATCTGTAAATTATATTTACGGGGTTCAAAAAAGGAGGAGGAGGTTTTTAATTCGAGTGTATGTTTGGTACGTGATACCTAGACACCTTCTGATGATGATGAATGGGATCACCATTTAAATTTCGTTAAGATCTGACGAATAGTTTTTGAGTTATTCGTAATAGTGTTACTTTTTAGCGCATTTTATTTGAAGTCGGATTTCTCTAAGATAAAATGGTAACAAAAAGTGCGGCTTTAAACCCCAGCACTCAACACGCTAATACTAACCAGAAAAGAACATTGATACAAATGATTAATTAATAATGTAGGTATATTTTTATGAATGTAACATTGGTACTCGAGATTTGTAATCACTTTATATGTATACAAACGTACAGCCAATCAAGTGAACGTTTTTCTCTTTCAGTGATCAGTGAGCCGGATGTTTTTTTTTTTTCAACAATTCATTCGTTTTCAAGCGAATATCTGATATGCTTGTGCTGAATTTTTCCACAAAAAACTGTTTTTTATTACTTTAGAAGTTTAATTGTGTATATCTAAATAAGCTAAACTAAAACTATATATATATATATATATATATATATATATATATATATATATATATATATATATATATATATATATATATATATATATATATATATATATATATATATTTTTACTGTCTCGCATTTTATATCAGTGAAAGACTGTAGTAGATAAATTCTTTCGTGAATCCGTTTCGTTTTCCGGCGAAACCTAACTCCGCCATTTGTCTCACCTAATAATTGAAAATATTATAAAATAAACAATTAATTCGAACCCTCAACCATCGCATTTATAGTTAAACATTTGACTATTTAAACAAGATCATTGCGTAAATGTTTAACAAACATTACAAGATAAGCTTGTAAACTACAGCTAAACTTTGTAGTTGTTTCATAAGTCAAATAAATACATCTCAATTGATAAATTTCAGTATAATTTTAAACATTAAACAAGTTATTACTTGATTTGATTAACGAAGTCTTTAGACTGGAACGATAAATTATTCCCATTTGTTTGTCCATAATTCAGTTTCGTATAATATTATATTTGAATTTTCTAATTAAACATAAATCGAGCTTCTACTAATATTAATAATTGCTAAGCTTAAAAATATATGTACACTAGTAACTTAATATCAAGACACTGTTCTCCACATTCCGCCTGAATTCGACACATTGCGTGTTGTACGTGCGGAACTCAACGCCACGCTTTGACTTACTATAGCGGAAAATGAAAATAATTTTTATTCCTCTGAGTGGGAATTGAAGTCACAACCAATCGCGATCACAGCAATCTCACTGCGCTACGACGGCCTCAATAGAATTTATTTCAAAAAAGTTATGAAAGTTTCAACTTATATAAGATAAGCGACATAAAACATAAATACATACAAACAGCCAACACAAAACAATTTTAAGGAAATAACATTAGAACTTTGATAATTAATAAAGTGATATTAAAATAGTTTTAAAAAGTAATGTAAAAGAGACATATTTTATTTTCTTAGTTTATCTTTTGAAAAAAATCCTAAACAATTGCTTAAAAGTTGTCAGTTGCCTCTAACATAATGGTTGAAACCAGCAAGCCGTACAGTAAAGTAAGAATAAATAGTTTCAATACTTCATAATTTGTTGCAGCAAGCTAGCTAAAAGCTGATTCTGCAACAAGTATACTTGATTTAATTATACTGTACGCCGTTTATCGAGTATATAACGAAGAAAGAAAAATGTTTTTATTTTCTAGAATATTTTTTTTGTTAAAATTAGGCAAACCGCGGCGTTGAATTCCACCACTCAGCACGCAATGCTTCTATTCAGTGGAAAGTGGGGAACGAAATATTAAAGAGAACGCAGTGTCTTAACACTAGGTTCTCGATTCCCTCTGCCTACCCTGTTATGTGTGGAATACAGCGTGAAGCATAAAAAAACTTTGTTAAGTAAACTGTTGATAAATAATCGAATTAAATTGATTGATTTCGATAATAATTAAGATTTTAACAAAAAAAAGGAAAACCGACTTTAAGTAAAGTGCACTAAAAAGCAACATTATTACGAATAGCTCAAAAACTACTCGTCAGATACTAATTAAAGTAACAGTCGAATGATAACCTCCTCCTTTTTGTAGTAGGTTACAAAATATAATTTTAAACAATAAAAATAAATAAAACAAAATCAACGTCTAGTAAGTATGTAAAAATTGGTAAAATTTCAATGGAAGTGTAGCTTTTCTATATTCTGATAACTCCCCTAGCTGTCACGTTATATTCAGCAATGCAGTTCAGTCTTTAGTATAGTCACGTATGGCCAATACGTGCGTGACGGCTAATTCTACTGCATTTGTGTATGTGCAACTGCAATTGCATTTATGTTGTCACGAAGCTAATTTTAGTAGTAGTTTGATATTTTATATTACATTTTGTTATTATACTATTTTTTTTTAGCTTCACGCTGTATCCCTCGTATAGCAGGGTAGGCAGAGGGAACCAGAGAACCTAGTGTTAAGACACTCCATTCTCTTTCAACAATTCCGTTCCCCACTTTCCACCGAATTGAGGCATTTCGTGTTGTGGGGCGGAACTCAACGCCGCGCTTTGCCTTGTTACCAAACCCAAGAAATGAAAATACTGAATTTTACATTTCCTGGAGTGGGAATCGAACCCACAACCTGTCGCGTTTACAGTCACACGCTTGTGCCTCTGCGCCACGACAGGCTTTAAACTACTATACGTTTATCTCTAAGTAATATACATAATTATTTATAAAGATTTGTAGTCGGAATACATTGTTTTGATTTTCAAACATCCTATTTATATTTTTCACATTTTCAAGAGAATTCTAGAATGAATAGAATTTTTTAGATAAAAAACATAATTTTAAGTTTAAGTAAATGAGTAAATAATTACATTTATTCTAAATGGTAAGGATAATTAATTGGAGAAAGTCCATACAAAACCTATTAGTACTTAGTATACCTACTAATATGATTAGGTCGAAAGTAACTCAACTTTCCTGTGCTAACCCTGACGCGCAATTAAAACTTGATTTTGAATTATAATAACTGAGGCGTTTAACGAATATTGATGAACTTAGGAAGTCCCTAACAGGTACCATTATTTTGTACTTTGTGAGAGTTTGTTATTCTAATGATATAGGCTGTTGATTCAGCACTATAAGTAATTAAACCTTGTTTTGCTATGTTAAAAACTAACTTCATCTATCATAACAAATTACGAATAAAGAAGCAAAGAAAGGAAAAATTACGGGTAAAGCTATATTCAAAGCTATATTTCTACATTATTTATTTATTTGCTTTATTATTTCTTTAATTTTAGATTTTATTTTAAGATTTCCTTTTCTTACGTGGTGATCAAGCAAATCAAGCAAGTTCAAATCTAGTTCTGGTTTATATTTAAAATATATACGATTCTCCGTTCTGATGAGACAAAAACTAATAAATGTATCGTAAAGTTTTTTCCTACCTTCTAGTACAGGCAGAGAGAACCTAGTGTCAAGACACTCTTCACTACTTGCACTATCTGCCTGATTTTAAGTCTTTGCATGTTAAGTGGCGGAATTCAATGCTCTGTTCCCTCATAGTAATCATTAAAACAAATGGGATTCGTACACACAACCATCATGTTTACAATCCGATCTGCCCCAACGAGTCTCGATGGCCTGAATTAATATTCGCCACATACCACTCGTTGTTTTAACAATATAGGTTATCACTAAAATAGACACAAAAAAATGATTTATCCCTAACACACAAAACGCCATGGTTGCGAAAGTATACATAAAATAAAATTAAGTATGTTACAAACACTTCATATAAAAATAATTGAAAATATAAATTGAAACGTCAAAACGTAAAGAGATCCCAGAAAATAATGTTTACAACAGTCGCTGTATTATACGAGTTTCAATTTATTGAGAGAACGAACTACGAGTACCTGCGGGAATAAAGGAACTTATGATATTAATATTATACATTTATAGCTAGCTATCGACGCTTCAAACTCGTTAACCCCTTTGTGAATTTAGCGATCTTTAAGCCGCATATCGCTCTCATTTTGTCTGAGGCTTAGCTACTGGAATCCCTTTTACATAGCGTTAAAATTTTGTTATCACATATTATTTTGAGAGACAAGAAAAATTAATTGTAGCTTAACTTAGTTAAATATAAAAGCGCAATTTTCTCGTACAATAGGTTTCGGAAGTTTTAGTAAAATATTTATAGCTATAATATATTATGTAGGTATACTACAGATCTTTATCGTGAATTTTAATATAAGAACGTTATAAGCCATTGGTAAATGGATATATTTTCATTTATCGTTATGTTTATTACACAATACAAATTAAACGTTTTAAATTTATTAATCCAATAAAGTAAACCTTATTTATGATATGACCATGTCGGTCTCGATATTTCGAATAAATCAGATCACAAGTAATCCGTAATCCCAAAATAAATATAAACATTTCAACACAATAGATTTTCCGCAACCAGTCTTACTAGTAAAAATTATATATTGCGAATTAGAAACAGAATAAAGACATTAAGTTAGAAAAAAACATGAATTTCAACTTACTGACTGTCAACCGTCAATGCACGACGGGGCGGTGGCACCAGTGCCACAGGCCACGCGGCTTGCACTAGCGACTCTCTGACAAATTGCTCCCAAGAGGGCGATGTTCCTATAACAAAGACATGCAACAAATAATTATTTAATTTTATTTTTATATTATAGTAATAATGAGGAATTTTAAAATAGTGAGAAAATTTTGAGTTTATATTTTTTATAGAGGCCTTAAGGCCGATAGAAATTATTTCATTACATCCATCGTTTTAAAGTCAAAAATTAATTATAAAGGGACGCATTAATTTTATTAATAATTTTAAATAAATTTATTTTAAATAAATTAATATTATTAATAATTAGTATACATTTTTTTAAGTTCATCATAAGTTTAATAAGTGTTTAAAAAAGTAAAAGATGACGTAGAGTTCTGTAGATTGCTCTTTTCATATTTACCAAGAATAGCTGGCGGTGAAAACTTATTGCAAAAAATCCAACGTTTCCAAATTGGAAACTTTAAGTAAAAAGCGGTCAACACAAGCCAAGTTGTAAAAGCTTAACGATACCTAACGTGTCTGCTTTTTCAAAGCCAAAAATCAATCCCAGCAAAAGTTTACAACTTATGAAAGTAATAACAGCAAGTACCCATGTTCTATTCATTTTATTAAATATTGGTTATAACTCACAGCTTCTCTTCCGTAGATTTTTTTATACGTATGTATGTGTATATATATATATATATATATATATATATATATATATATATATATATGTACATATTCCATAGTTTCAACGATTTTTCATGTTGTACTTTCCTGTAGGAATATAAAAAAAAACTTATAGTGCCTTCCTACATGTGAGTGCGATTCTTTAGGGAAAATAATCATCCATATACCGAATTTCACTTGCTTTCTACTATCAACAGTTTCTGTCTACCTGACAGTAACTGTAAACGTAAAGAAAGTAATCTGAATATATTTTGAATTTCTTATCATCGTGGCCATAATATTTCAATAGAACAACTATTAACGTATAAAATACACGTGTGGTTCGTTTATTATAAGGATGTATTTTAACGCCTGTCGTGGCGCAGAGGCACAAGCGTGCGACTGTAAGCGCGACAGGTTGTGGGTTCGAGTCCCACTCCAGGAAATGTAAAATTTAGTATTTTCATTTCTTGGGCTTGGTAACAAAGCAAAGCGCGGCGTTGAGTTCCGCCACTCAACACGCAATGCCTCAATTCGGCGGAAAGTGGGGAATGGAATTGTTGAAAGAGAATGGAGTGTCTTAACACTAGGTTCTCTGGTTCCCTCTGCCTACCCTGCTATATGCGGGTTACAGCGTGAAGTTAAAAAAAAAAAGTATTTTAAACGAAGTGTCTTAACATTAGGTTCCCCCTGCTTACCCGATATACCCTATATGCGGGATACAGCGTGAAGCTATGTATGTATTTTAAATTAATGGTATACAAATAGTTTAAATATTATCATAATCCTTAATTTAATGTATTTATAATTAATTATTACTAAAACAATAATCAGTTTCTGTTTTCACAGTTAAAAATATATACATATATTAAATTTAACTACGCTAAATTTCATATTCCTTCGTCCGCATTTTCTTAAAAAAGGGTCTACATTTCTATGTCCTTAATGATTATAATATTCTGCTCCATTTATTTGCAGGCTCTATACGAGTTCATTGAATTCAAATCTTCCGTGTCAAATGTTAAAAAGAATTTACCTGCACAACAAAAAATAATGGTATAGGAGAATTTAAGACATGCTTGTGTGAAGGCGATATGTAGCAAAAACAAAAATATTTTTTTCACAATTTTTTTTATGTAGTGTATGATCGACATCTTAAACGTTGTTATGTGTCGTTTAAATACGAGAGGAAAGCTCTTTCGTAATAAAAATTGTAACGCAATTTTTTTTAAGAAATATTTATTCTGAATTCTAAAACAACTTTCTTCTTTTTTTACAATAAAATTATGTATTTTTAAATAAACTTAATGTGACAATTTTAAGGCTTATAATTATTTATATGCACTTAAAATCTGTAATCATGCACAGATGTGCGAAAGTTCAAAAATGTAACATATCACCTTCATCCATTCTTATCTTCAATTGATCCCTAATCATTTTCTTCACCGGTTGATCCAGTTATGTGAAACGTGCGTCGAATTTCGATGGACCAAATAGCTATATAATCGCTCTGGAAAAATAAATGACGAGATAACCATCTCCACTTGAATATAAATGACATACGAAATGGCCTTATTATTATTATTGCTCCTTTGTGTTTATGTTATCTGTAAGTGAAGTGAGATTTTTATTTAATGCTAGTTACATGATTGTAAATTTATCTATATAAATTAATAAGTCTTATTATCAACTATAATGAAATTAAGAAATTCTTTTAAAAATATATTATCTGTGGACGTCTGTTTCTTGAGGCCGGTTTTAAATTGTTCTGTAAATGCTGTAAAATTGTAAAGTAAATCAAATCAAGTACCCACAAATGTCAAAAATTTTACACTAAAAAGTAATTCTAATTCTTAAACTTAAAACGTACGTACGTACGTAACGTAACGTAGTACGTTCTGACATCACCTAAGACAGGTGTATAAAGTAGCAAATAAATCCGAAACTTTGAGCTGTCCTTGAGTTTCAGCTTGATTAATTTAAGCTGCATTTGCGCTTGAGCCAGCCTTGACACGTGTAATGTACGAGCTGCAATGCAACTTAAAACCCAATTTTAAAGGTAATCTAGTTATGCCTTTGTACCCAACAGCTTTTAATGCAAGTGGTTTTGTCAGTAATACGTCGGCTAATGACTAATTAAACCAGATTAGTTAGAAAATTGAATGTACATAATGAATATGAGTATCTAATTTTGGACTAAGGTAAGTTTGTCACGTATTGTAGATATCCCATAGCATACACTTTGGTGGTAGTATTAATTTAATAATTAATTATTGGGTGTAAAATTGGTAAGCGATCATCGTTAAAGGATTGTGGTTATTTAGTTTCACTGAGCCGTTGTACATTATACGAATATTTTAAAAAATATCTAAATTAAAAGTTTAAATAAACAATAATGTGATATTTTTCATATTAAAAATAATTCTATTGTTACCAAAGAGTAATGTATAAATTTATATTTTGTAACTGTGCTTCGATAAAGTAATCACTGAGGACTTCAGAATGTATAGCTTATTGTTACAATCTAACTTTAACCCTGCTATTCTGACATTGATTTATGCTTCCCCGCTTGTTAAGAAACTCAATCTAATAAGAAAAGTCTCGATAAGCTACTTAGAAACTTAGACAGAATATCTACTACCTAAATACTCGTTGTAGATATTTTTAAAAAAGTGTAAGTCATTTAAAAACTTTTAATATAATGGTTCCTTCTAAATATGTTTTAAGCCAAACCCTTAAGATTTATATTAATATTTTAATTTCCAAAAAGTCGATTACAAAGGAAACTAAAAACTGTTTGCTGTTATACCAACTGTATAAGAATTATACGTCTGTACAATGCGAATTGTACAGACGTATAATTTTTATAGACGTATTTCACGTGTGGCGTGCTATATAAGGGTTGGTTGGTTGGTTCATATCTACACTACCTTTCAAACACTTACGTGTTTTATGATCGATCGAATTCGAATCGAATCAAATCGATGTTTAGGTTTTTTACAGTTTTAGATTTTACGTATCTTATTTAAAATTTCGAAAGATAAAAATGAAAATTGTAAAAATCATAGAATCACTCAGCCGAAATTGCGGGCAACAACTCGTTATTATCTATTTTTTCAGGTTAAGAAATATTTATGAAAGCACTCCAGTTTGAGACTCTGTTGGTGAAACTTGTTAAAAATGTAGTAGATAGAGTTCAAGACTGCAAACTTCGTAGAAAATATTATTAGTAACGTTCTTAGTAGAGAGGGAAGTACTATACAGTATTATGAATAAGTTAGGCTCATTTATATTTAGTAGTTTCTTTCGATATAAAATTCTTGTCGATGAAACGTGGTATGAATAAGAAATGTTTTAAAAATACTGCTGTGTGTATTGGACCATCTTTCCTTTTTATCACGCTTTTATTCATATAATATGTACATTGATAACAATGTAAAAAATCCTCATTTTGACCTTTCCTTCCGATTTGCTCGAAAAGTTGCTCTTGTGTCCGAATAAGATCACAGTACAATATTTTTATCATATACCTCTGTTCTTTTTAAGCTTGTTACTTTTAGTATCTTTCTTAATTTATTTATGAATAGACTATTGACTGTTGCATTCATATAATAACAAATATAAATTATAGAATTATATATAGGTGGATTCCAAATACAATTTCCTTAAGACTGTTTCGTTGCCGTATTGACTACACTAACGACTGGGCTGAGTATCGTAGCACCTAGGGCAGATATTTATATCATGAGCATTAGCTTAATACTTTTTTATCCTTATAATAGTTAAAAGCATTTTATAAAAGCTTATATTATTTATTTTATAGTCTCCCGTTTCTTAAATATGTGGTAAAATTACACCACCAGAAATTAAAAACGTCATAAGCGAGAAATTGTGACGTGTACTGTAATCGGGTTTAGTTTCTTCTATGATTAAAATTTTTATTCCAATTTTGACATGGTATGGCACTGACTCTCTAAAAAGCCTGTTACAAAGTTTAGGAATTTTGTATAAAATTAGTTGCTAAAGTCACGCGTGACTACAATGTGAAATACAAAGGGTAAACAATGACAGGCACTTTCATGAACATTTAGACGCGGGTCATTAGTTTAGTAGTAAAATGTCCCTCAAATTAGTTGTATTATAAAGTATAAAGTCCATTATAAGTAATACTTTAAATGGACAACAGAAAATCATCAGAATTTTAAAGATTTCCTTTAAAAATTATTAATTTAAGTAATTAATTTTGTATTTGAATTGATTGAATTGAAACTATATTACTTTACATTAAGTAATATATGCATACGTTACAGTAATAAAATCATCTTGCCATTCTGCAAATATTAACTTAGAAGAAAAATATTTTATATTTTTTGAGCTCTTGCAAAGCTTGTTGCTTCACTATGATTTGACCTCGTAAAATATTGGTTTCCTTAAATCTTTCTATTTGTACCGGAAAGGAGAAAAACAAGTTCATTTTCCTTTACGACGTCGAGCAGTGAAGAAATATAGTTGAAAATATAAGGAAATGTTCTATCTTGAAGTCATACTTTAAAGATGAATGTTATCCTCCATGTTTTATTCTTTTCTTATATGTATATATGAACAACGTTTTTCAACCGGTTTTTTTATCATGATATATCTCTTTCTTTAAATGATCAAAATAAGTTAATGTTAAAAAATTGCTTCGCGGAAATCGATACTTTGTTTAATCAGGCACTTATAAAGACTTTTCGATTGGGACTTGATATATCAATTATAAAGTTCAATCAGACACATCCCTAATGCGCCAGGACGGTGGTATACATATGCATTGTTAATTTTTAAATAGATATTTCTTTTTTTTTTTTTTAGACTGTGTAGTATGCTGTTGGCCCTATTGGCCTCGACAGCGTCAAATTGGTTTTGCAGGGGCCTTGTTTAAGAGCTCTACTCTGGCTTAAGCTCCTGCAGGAGGACCATCAACTGGGAACTGCAGTGTCACAGGGCGTTCTGCAGTGAGGCCGAACCCGGCTTGCGAACACTGCTTGTAGTGGGGACTTTGCTTTCAAGCCTTGGTTCGAGCTATTTCGTCAGGTAGGGTGTTTGATGTCCCTGATGGATTTAGTGGCATATTAAATGAGAAACGAAGAAATGAAATTAAAAGTTGCTAAAACAGCGTATATATAACTCATAATTTAAATATTGAAGACTCGTATCCATTCTTTATTCTTTAAAGGTACACACGTAAGATTGCATATAGATACACTATGTTGCAAAAAAATTAATACAGCAAAGTTAGTACTGAGTGGGAGTTTCGATTATAAGGTGAAATATTTTTGTACACAGAAAATACTTGTATGCTATTGTCATTTGAATTTATAAAGCTTTACCTGATATTCTGTAACCAGTTGTCAATTTAAAAAGAAATAAAAAAAATGTATTTTGTCAGGCGAATTAAGTAATTTGAGGTCATCGTGGCACAGTGTTTAATGACAATTTTAACGTCTGTCCACATATTTAACGACACAACGAATTTAACGTCTGCTGTGGCGCAGAGGCACAAACATGCGACTGTAAACGCGACAGGTTATGGGTTCAATTCCCACTCCAGGAAATGAAAATTTTAAATAATATTTAATATTTTTATTTCAGAACCATCTGGTAAAAAGGCAAAGCGCGGCGATACGTTCCGCCACTCAGCACGCAATGCCTCAATCCGGCGGAAAGTGGGCGACGGAGTGTCTTAGCAATAGGTTTTCAGGTTTCCTCTGCCTACCCTGCTATGTGCGAGATACAGCGTGAAGCTACAGTGTGACCTGTCTGACCGTAATAACGACTTCGTGATTTTCGTAAATTCTATGCACTTGGGAAATGTTTACATTTAAATTATTCTCTTTTATTAAAAATCATGCCACTAAATTCTGCATAACTATTCTGTGGTATATGCGGTACATAATGGCGTGAAACTGCAAATATGAAAAAAACAAACTCAATGTTGACACAAAGAATAAACTTCATTTTTTACAACATTATTTATAGGTTACATGTTTACTTAATATAAAGAATATAAAAAATAAAAATTTAAACCTTGGCTTTTTATTATATTTTTTTATGTTACACTTATTGGTGAGAATAAAATTATAAGTTGTCTATGACTAAAAATATTTTTTATTCTAAAAATATTTATCATGATTTAGAACCAAATATTACCTATTTATCACTTTTATTTATTTTTAAACTTGTAACATATTGGAGAATTTTCTATAGTGAAAGTACAATACAAGCACCTTATGAAGACTATGTAAATGAGGCATCTATCACAATATTTGCTACAACAGGGCTGTTTTCAAAAATTTATATTTCTAATATATGATAAATTACCAATTCAATAAATCCCAATATTCTAATTCTTTAAGTTCTTAAAATTATGCTTAAAGGTATGCGTGAGTCAATTAATAAAGAAACTTAGCCGGGCATTACAATTGAAGTACGGAATTTCGTAATGTGAATATTAGTAGATTAATGGAATGTTCGTGTCGAATGCTTGACCTCCATTCAATAATTACCTCCTTTGGACATTTCCTTAGAATGTTACAACACTTGTATAAGAATTTATGGGTAATTATTTAAAAGCTTTTAACTTCACGCATCTTTCGCATTTATCAAAGCAAATTCTAATTTCCGACCATTTTACATATACAATATATCGAAACTGTTAAGTGGCGGAACCCAACGCCGCGCCGTGTCAAGCCCAGCCATGATAAAATATTTTTGTTATCCAAAAAATACTTACGTTGACACTAACAGATAGCTAGACTTGGAATTAGATTAAGAGATTGTTGACATAATCTTCCTAGCTAATGTTTGTAGAATCTCTTTACCAGATCGGAATTAAGAGTTAAAAAGTATAAAGTTCCTCAGGAAGTATTGAAAGTTAATTGAAATAAGAGAAGGTGTACATAAAATATTTCATTGCTGTCACAAAATATAAATATTAGGCAGTCGGTTTGCAGCATTATTCAAGATGTCATTTACTTATAAACTTACTAGCTTTCCGCCCGCGGCTTCGCCCGCGTGGAATTCGGTTATATCGCGCGACATGGTAAGGAGTAGACTATAGTCTTTCCCAAGGTCTAGACTATTTGTCAAAAATGGTTAAGTGGTTTAGGTGTGAAAGTTGTAAACAGTTGAATAATCTTACATGATTTTATGTTTGACAATAAGGAACTTCCATACAAACTTTCATCCCCTATTTTAACCCCTTCTACTATTTTTTTCGCAATAAAAAGTATCCTATGTCCTTTTCCAAGTTCAGTTCTAACTTCATACCGAATTTTATCAAAATCGGTTTAGTGGTTTAGCCGTGAAAGCGTAACAGACAGACAGACAGAGTTACTTTCGCATTTATTATATTAGTATAAATTAGTATAATTAATAAAATTATTTCAAATATATTTTTTCGTTTACTAAATCCAAAAAATATATTGTTATCATGATCCTCGTGACCATTTACTCAATTATATATTTACACAAGAAATATTGTGATATCCAAGATATGCTGTAATAACATCTATATTATTATATGAAGTTATCGATGTTTTTTGTTTGTATTCTAACGTCAAATTTCAATAAACTTAAAACAACAGTGGATATAGGAGAATGTTGTTCAAAGATTTCCTTGGGGCATCCGGTTTGTTATTTTATGCATATTGAAGTTTATTTTTCATTTTTTTTGTCACTTTACATAACAAGCTTTGAATTTTTATACGAACAACATTTTGTGCGGCCACCTTATCGTAGTTATTTCTTGTATAATTATATTAATACTGACTTTTACATTCTTTATATTTCCAAAAAAACCATCGATCGATCGAGTTACACTTGTATAATGATTATTATTACTCTAGTTCAGATATCAATTCCAAGAGAACCATATATTGCAATTGCTTTCATTCTTTCAAAAGGATCTATTTTTTAATCAATGTGAACGTATTTGAAAGTCAAAAGGATAAATTTGATGCGCAAAGGACTAAATTTGAAATTCAGTAACATGAATTTGATACATCAAAGATAATTTGAACCTTTATGTCTATTTAATGTGAGTTAAAAAACAATAAAGGCATTCTTGAGCGTAAAATTTCAACCTGCAACCTTTGCCTCGAAAGAGGATAAATAGAGCATATAAAACTGTGACTATAATAAAAAAGTAAAAAACCTGTCCTAAAATAATCTCAATTTCCTTTTTATAAATAAATAAATGGTAAAACATTTCAATAATATTTTACAATGGCACCTTTATTGTAGGTGTTAGCAATTTGTGCTAACGTTGGTATAAAATTGAAAACATTTATCGTGGAAAACGAAATCTAATGCGCAAATAAATTCCCTGCCAAGAGAAAAACTTTGTCCATAACTTTTTATACGTATAGCAATGCATTTTGTAACTTTTTTTAATTACATTTCAGATTAAACGGATAAGTATGAAAGAATTTTTAGATTGGATCCTCGAGTGGAAGCGAAATTTAAAACTGTGCTGCTGTAGCTGTGTTGTGAAAATTTCTATTCTATAGAGCTTTAAAATGCAAGAAATGATAAATTGAATTCAAATTATAATTTAACATCTTAACAGTAGAGTTTAATTTAATTATTGATAACAACAAATTTTATGTTAATAAATATTGACTTAGATACTTTATACACAAAGTTATGACTTAGACGGGATGTGTACTCGCATAAATGGGCACAATGCTTGTTAGCTTAAATTCTATTCATAGAATGTTAATAATAAAATCAATTCATTGTTTAGTTGATTTTATTAGTCTATTGATTTAGGAATATTTTGAAATTAATATTAATAAATGCATACGTCATCTAGTAAAGCAAAGAAAGCTAACAAGTGTACTTTTATATATGACAAAATTCTCACTATAACATGCTGTAGAGGTATACAAACGAGAAAACCACTCGATATAATGTACCTTGTTGTACAAATGTCAATAATTTACACCCAAATATTTTTCAGTTTTTAGCAAAAGATTTAATAATTAAAATAAATTTCTATATATGGGGTATTAATATTAGAATTCTACATAGACTCAAATACCACATAAATAAAATACGGGATATTATTATCTAATAATAAGAGTGTAAGAAGTATAGTTTAGTAATCTCTTTGACATTCAGATTGGCCAGAATGGACAGTTGCTGTAGTGTCATCATCAATCAAAAGAAATCGATGAGCGTTACGGGACATTATTCAAACAAAAGATTCAAGATTCAATGTAAGGATTGAAAGAGTACTGTAATATTTATGGGCTTGTTATTCACACTACTCATAGATAATGTCCATATTAGAGCAGAGTATAAATATACGTGTATTTTCCACCCATGTTTTGAATTTAACCCCGATATTGTATTATATTTTAGTAACAAAATATTGGAGAAAGGTTTACACTTAACGTATTGCAAGAAATTTGAACTGACACACCAAAGCATTGCAATTATGCAATTTGCTTGAGTGACGATAGCATGCGGAGAAAAGAGTAAAGAGCTTTTATCATATAGGTAGTGGTAGGTAGTATGTATTTTTTTTTTTTTTTTTTTATGGATACCGGATGGCAAACGAGCAGAAGGACCGCCTGATGGTAAGTGGTTACCTTCGCCCATGAACATCTACAACACAAGAGATGTACTAGATGCGTTGCCAACCTAGAGGATTCAGATGGAAAGGGAGGATAATGTAGTAGTCCGCTATCGGAACCACCACATTTTGGGGAAAGGATGGGTAGGAAAGGGGAAAACCTGGCTTACATGCCATCGAACCGGAACACATCATAAGATATTTGGCGGTTCGTCTTTGACATGATAGTGGTCGCGAGACAGACGGAGGACGAACCTCCTACCACCAAACGAAACGAAACGAAAGGTATTTTTAATTAATACTTTTTTATTAGTTTTCACTACATCAATATATGAGTAATAGACATCTTAATATACAATATTGTTAATATATAATTTTAAGAACATAGAGATGGATTCTCGTGACTATTATCCAACACTTTGTAAATAAGGCTTTCGTAAAAACATGTTAAGCCTTTAAAATTTTAATCTTTATCGTTTCATATAACTTCCAAAAGCTACGGAATTACACAATCACCGCTGCGTAAATAACGAATGTAAATGTGGCTTTAAATAATAAATTATCTGCATTGATTAAATATTTTAAATCCCGAGTAAACTTTGTTGACCTCCAGGCTGTAATGTTAATCGCTAATTTGAATTAATAGTAATATACGTGTACTACCAGCAGAAGATAATACCTACGTAATCCAACGAAACTACTTTCAACAAAGTTTCGTCACGAATAAAGTTTAAAATAGCAAATTACATCCTCTTCATAGAGTTTTTATATATATTTTTTTTTAAATTAACGTGAACTTACGGCAATTTACAATACTTTGTTGTGTAACGAAAACACGACATGGTTCACGTTCATTTAAAAAAATACTATAAAAAAATATCGCATCACTCAAATAAATTACTTTTATTTTTTTACATAGGTTTAAAACGATATTATAGCATACTAGCTTTCCGCCCGCGGCTAGGCCCGCGTGGAATTCGGCTATATCGCGCGACATGGTAAGGAATAGCCTAGAGCCTCAAGGACTATTTGTCAAATTTTTTCGTGAGTATAAGTATCCTATGTCCTTTCCCATCTTCAGTAGTATCCTCATATCGAATTTCATCAAAATCGGTTCAGTGGTTTAGGCGTGAAAGCGTAACAGACAGACAGACAGACAGACAGAGTTACTTTCGCATTTATAATATTAGTAAGGGTTTGTAGTCGACAAAAGTCGGTGATGTAAGGTGATATAAAAAAAAGTCTTTCATAGTATACTTATTCATTTGTGTATTATAATAAAACGGAAATTATGGTATCCGATAGAAAATTGCATTGCGTGCGTCATTGGGTTGCCAACAGCTTGACGCTCGATATTTCTAAATGGCGGAAAGTAAAGAATGAATAATGTATCATATGGTTATTTTTCTTCCTTGCAACATACTTATGTGTGATATACGAAAAATAATGTAACTATATGACTCCAGTGATACAGATATGATAAATTAATATGAAAATTAAATAAATGATGAATAAGCGATCTTATAAGAACTTTCTACAAAACTAATTTTAACCCGATCGTCATCCATCAAAGCCTTTTTGTACCAACTTTTGCATATTTTAACCAACCAAAGGAAACTTTAAGCTATTCAAATAACTATCCACTCTTACAAATATATTTTCACATATACAATTTACTTGTACATTTTTTGTATTAACTTTAATGAATAAATGTATTTGTAGTTTAATCTTAACTAGTTCAGTTAACTCATGAAATGTTTTCTGTATTTTGAAAATTTGCCAATTTTTCGTTGAAGTAACGAGCCAGCAGGCTTACCTTTGGAAATAATGGACGTGAAACGACTAGATAATGTTTGGGGATTACACAGCAAACAAAAGTTTGTAGAAGTAATACTTTCCCTGATAATTTGGTTTTAATTGATTTTTATTAATTCGTAATTTAAATGTATAATAAATACTTTCATTAAAGAATTATTATTAGCTCAATTATTTAAACTAGTGACCCCGGTGACGCGTTAACAACGCGTTGTCTTTAGCAATGTATGTATATGTCACATTATATAAACGTGAATGTCAAACCATGGTAGTGTATGCAACGTTTATTTAATTAATTTAATATACTTTTTATGCATTATATAAAAAAAGAAATTGCATTCTGCACTCCTTCTCCGTATAAACTATAAGTGTGCCAAGTTTCATGCTCCTCCTTCCGCGTAATTTTCGTAAAAAGGGATCCAAAGTTTTTGCTTCACGTATTTATATATAGATTATAATATAAGACACTATAATATTTTACTAGAAGTGATTGTTAGTTTGAATCCTATACTTAAGTATTATATTCAATACATTTTTTTAAATAAAAAAT
Organism: Philaethria dido; assembly: GCA_033558755.1. NCBI lineage: Eukaryota > Metazoa > Arthropoda > Insecta > Lepidoptera > Nymphalidae > Philaethria > Philaethria dido. Next base: position 10,467 of record JAKGSA010000074.1, on the reverse strand, counting down.
AGAAAACGCTACAAAGACGTTATTTTATAATAGCAATATTATTCTTAGGTATATATCTTATATATAAAATTATTTGCATTAAAATTACCTTGCATAATGCAAAGAGGGTTATAGTAAGCAATTTCCAAAGTTCCGTTATCCTCTTTGTAAATGTTAGAAAGTTTCGGGCCCGTGATACCGAGCTGGCTTCTCGCCAACAGTTTACTCATCACGTAGATGATAGTTAATTACTTCATATCTGGACACAGATGCGGAAGATATATTAGGTTTATTTATATATCTACTAATGTGGATTTAGGTTTGTTACTCAATCCATTAGTAGGAATTCTGCCAGAATTTCTTTTTATTTTCTTACAGATCTAGATATTCGATATCGTGACCAATATTGCAAAAAAAATTGGTGTCGAGGACAAAGGAACTCCAGGTTTACTCTTAACCCTAATAGCACAGAAGATGCTTGTCCTTATTGTGTTTAAAAATATCATAACAGAAAATCTAATGATTGACGACGTTGATATAATGTCGTGTTTTGTGAACTGAAATCCCAATCATGTATGAGTAAGTGAAGATATTGAAAATAGCTATATTACATTTTATTGTACGTATTTTCATTTCCAAATATTATAATAACTACAATGGCACAGTTGTTTGGAATATCTAGGTGTTTATTTCTGAAAAATTCTTTTTTTTACAAATTTCATGTTTATTGTTTTATTGTTTGTTTCATGTTTAGAGAATATGTTGTAGCAATACAGTGAAACATGAAGAGCGAAAATTTTTTCACCCTGCAGCCTGATTGTAATTTTAAACGTTACATTAAATAAATACTTGTATATTTATTTATTTTTTTTATATTTTGTTTTTTTTATTGTTTTGTTATCCTTTACGCGATGTCTAATAGACAAAACTTTAATCATAATACACGTTGAAACATTATAAATGAAATTCCTTTTTTTGGCATTATCTTAAAGGAAAAAGAGAAAAAATACAGAAAATGACATAATATTTAGGTAAAAATGAGGTACTAAAGCAAAGCACTCACGTTCATATATGTATATGCTATTCAACCAAAGATTGATATCCCTACAAGTGAAAAGAAACAACGCGTATAATATAATACTATGTCATTATTTCAACTCTGTAATCTGACATGCCATTTTCTACAGAAAAGTATTTTGTGTATTACATAAGTAAATATAGTACTTAATAACCCACGAGATTGAAAAGGATCATTATACCATAATGAGGTAGGTTCCTCTCGGATAAACACCGCGGACATAAGTGAAGTCATAGGATTTTTAAAGTAAATGCAAAGGCTTAAAATTATTTTCTCGTTTTTCCTGGTCAAACTGGAAAGGGCATCAAATTCATGTTATGAAATTGTTGTATTGTCGTCAGATCTACGTGTGCAAAAGTAAATATACTTGTGAAACTAAAATAAAGTTATCCAAGTTTTTAAGCCTCGTCGAAAAGTTAAAAAAATACACGGATGGTTATGTATTCTGGTCGAAATGATAAAATATTTTGGTTTTGCAAATGGAAGTGTAATAAATTCTGATATTTTACTAGATAAATAAGGTTGATTATACACATATTTTGTCAAAATATACAAGTATTTTTTTAATGTAACGTTTAAAATTACAATCAGGCTGCAGGGTGAAAAAATTTTCGCTCTTAATGTTTCACTGTATTGCTACAACATATTCTCTATGCTAACTCAACTTTAAACTTATTTGGACCCTTTAAAATGAACATTAATTATTGATCTGGTTGAAGCTGCCAAAATACGTTCGAGTAATAAATTGACAACATTTCCCAGAACTTTCAGGTATCATTCAAATCGATGTCTGTAAATAAATACAAAACTCACGCCAATTTTCTCTTTGTATCGGAAAAATAATTTTAGTATGGTATTAATGGTACTATTCCAATAGCGATGTTTATTCATACAGCTGTATCGCAACTTCATGAATATTTTATACCTTGTGAGATTGCGACTTGTACTTTATTACAGCAGATTTATATCGTATAACGTGGTTCTTTTAATGCTTCTTAGAGATTCGATATCTTGAATAATTTTATTATGTTATTTTTCACCAAAACATTTGTTGTTATCGATAAAATTTCTAGTGGAAGAGAAGCAAAGCAAAAGCTTTATTAAGCTAAGCTTCTCTAAAATAAATTGTTTAACGCAAATACTGTCATAGATATTGTAACAATATTACAGAAAAAATTAATTGGGAGACTTAATAGTGCTTTATATGTGGAATCTCTACGTTTGAAGCTATAGCGTTTGAATCAACACGCACGAATTACAGAACATTATTTATGATACAGCTGTTTTCAACAATAGGGAAGTAAATCGATTCGTGTTTTTTTTTAAGTTTAATGCTATACCTGGGGTCAAACAATCCGTTCTCGGCTTTCCGCCTGAATTCGGGACAATGCGTGGTTATTGGTGGATTTTAGCGCCGCGTTTTGTCTTACCAGAGCGAAAAAATGAAAATAATTTAAATAAAATCATCCCCCGAGTGGAATTTAAATCCACAGTCATCGCAGTTACAGTCAAACGTTGTCCCACTGCGCCACGATGGCCTTGGATCGATAATAAAGGGTGTCCCAAAATTAACGCAAGATTTGACTTTGCCGCCATTTGCTGGCTATATTCATTATTCATTCGCGCTAAACAAGACTAAAAATGGCATTTTCTATTTAATTCAAATCTTGCGTTAATTTTGGGACACCCTAATTGATTAAGTAATCATCTCTTGCATTTTGCAAGATAATCCCCTGTCTCCACTTTAAATCAATTTTATCTAACCGTAACTACATGTATGTATACGCACATATTTTTGAATAAAATTCTCAGGGCCGGTTGAACGCACAAATATGATTTCAAACTATAAAACATAATTTACTACTACAAAGCCGCAGGCTGTTAGAACAAATTATAATATCTGTATTCTAAAAAAGGAAATATGTTAAATGTGTTTAGTAAATAAAAATAAACTTAATAAATATTTCTTCCAGTTTAAAATTACTAATGTTAAAGTAAATCTCAAATTACCTATAAATAAAGAAAATTGTAATGATTTCATTTATTTCACAAATCAATTAAAATGAGTTATCTTTTTATAGATAAGTGTTATTGTTAATGACTTCTTCATAGATAAGTCTTAGCTGTAAATATAATATGTAATTGTTTAAATAATTTTTATTTTTTCCCTTTACAATTACTTTATTAACCTAATTTAAAATAAAATATATAACTGAAGAAAGTAAATTTATATAAAATAAGTTTTAACGTTTACCGCAGAAGCTCATTTATCATTGTGGAATTACGATCAGTTTCGCTTCATTCAATATTGTTTGCTGGAAAAGGAAAAATATATTCGGTTATATTTTCTGCAGTAAATTAAGGAAAATAAAATTTAATAGAGTTCATTTACTAAGATATTGGTATACGGTATTGGTATAAATGGGCCATGTTAATAATATTACGTACTCTTTTAACATCACATTTTGTTTCGCATAACATGGTAGTCAGGGTGAACTTAGTGTCTAGACACTCAGTTCGCCTCTTTCCTCCTGAATTCGGGACATTGATTGTGAACTGGCGGAACTCAACGCACCGCTTTGCTCAAAATTAAAAAAGTTACTTTATTTGTGTCGGCTTATGTAAAATATTTACAAACCCACTAGGGATAAAGCTTGAAACTAAAAAAAAGTAGAATAAACAAAACAGAATATCTTATCTGTATTAAAAATCAATAGTACTGGTTAACCAACGTCATTTCCTTTACGCCTCAAGCTGCGGGCATCTTTCAGTGATTTCAGACTTACTATTACCTCGAAGGCAATTTTAAAACGAAGTTCTTTATAGATTATAGGTATTTACTTCGTCTATTTATCCAGGGGTATATTCAACAGAGGCTTTTATTTTATTGTAATGTAATGTGAACATATTTCGAAATAAAATAATTTAAATATAATCATTCCCCCGAATGAGAAGCGAAGCTAGTCATCGCATATACAATTTATTTATTTATTTATTTATTTATTTATTTATTAGGAAGAATTTAAAAGGAAGGAATAAGGAAAACAATTGGATACTTTTCAACAACTCCACGATGACCACTAATATTAAAATAACTTAACTTCACGCTTTATCTCTAGCGTATTTACAGAGAACGGAGCGCCAAACGCTACGATCCCTGCATACTTCTTTCGCTTAGTCTTCAGTCATTAACCTCATACATGCCCTCCGGGTTGTCCTCATGCTTTTTACGTAACCTCACACTAGTATCATTAATACTGTGTTCTCGAAGGTCAACCGAGGTCTCCCCTTACCTCTATATATTTGTATTAAATTAAAAAATATATTTTACTTAAATAACTACTGAAAATAGGAGTAAGAAGCATTAATTTTATTGTTTGTAATTTGAATAGAATAGATAAACTTTCACTGACACCAAAGTGCGACGTTGGATTTCGCACCCTGAACACAGTATGTCAATATAAAACGGGGACGAAAACAAAGCAATTTATCATGAGGTCCTTTCTTTTCTATCCACAGGGAAAGGGAGAACACAACACGTAGTAAATATAACTACCGAACTTACAAACATAGAATTGTGTTGTTCTTTGCTTTATAACTAAATTATCAACGCGATTTTCTTGTTTGAAATTTATTACGTATCAAAAATTTCACTAACCTAACTTATGTAATATAGAGATAGTATAATATAGAGATATAGAATTAACCCCTGTGAGGGGACGGGGTTCGAATATAATTCCCCTCCGTTGCTGGGTAGCGTCCCGTAAGAGGCGGGTATTCCAGTAGTTTGGTGGTAGGAGATTCGTCCTCCGTCTGGCTCGCGACCACTATCATGTCAAAGACGAACCGGCAAATATCTAATGATGTGTTCCGGTTCGATGGCATATAAGCCAGGTTTTCCCCTTTCCCACTCATCCTTTCCCTAAAATGTGATGGTTCCGTTAGCGGACCACTACATTGTCCTCCCCTTCCATCTGTATTCTGTAGGTTGGCAACGCATCTACAACATCTCTGGTGTTGTAGATGTTCATGGGCGAAGGTAACTACTTACCATCAGGTGATCCTTCTGCTCGTTTGCCATCCGTTATCCATAAAAAAAAGAGATTGTTTTAAAAAAAATATGACCAATGGTAGAAATATAAGTTAGCTTAGAAAGAAATTAAAAGGACACGTTTAAATACATTTTCTCAATATCCTAATCATCCTAGCTAGGAGCTATACGTTCATGCTAGCTAAGGAAATATTGTATTGTCATCGGATCCGGACACGTGTGCAAAGTTTAAACAAATCAAATATCATGAAATGGGTCAAAATAGCGTTGCAAGGTTTTGTTGTATTTGAAATAAAGCTAATAAAAAGTGATATAAAAATATTTATCAAATCTTTTTGAAACACGAAATATTTTAAAGATAACCGAAATACATACACGGTCCTCTCATTTACATATATTTCTTGCATAATTACACATTCAAATGTTACAGCTTCGTGACAAATTAACTTAAGGGATGTAATCAATTATACCGCTTTAAATTTTAATTAACCAATTGTGTATTATATGTTATTCTATTTCTCATTATTTCTATATAAATATGCATTTTATAACAGACTAGGTAGACATATCTGTGATAGCACTTACAGATACAAATGAAAGATATACCTTTTGTTTAACCAGCATTTGTACACCAGAGTCATAAATCGATACATAATGACACATAATTACATAGATACTCCTTTTAAGTCGCACCAATACATGAAGTTAAAATGAGCCAGGAAATTGTAAAATTTTAAATTATAAAAAGTGTGTCTTTACGTATATATACGTCATAAATACGATTGCCAAACAATAAGCGGCACACGATAAGAAAATTTTAAACGATATTCTCCTAAAAATATATTTCATACCTCGTTTATCATTCTTTATTCCCTAGCTAGTGGCCCATATGTTCTTTTAAACTTTCATGCGCAAAGGTGTACATATACGTACATATGTATAAAGCCAGAAAGTATCATTATCATATATTTTGCATGAATTTTACCCGTTACGTAAAATACTTGGAAAGCTTACTCTAGCGCTAGATAGGTGTTTTCAACTCTTGTATGTGTGAGATTTCCATTTGAAAATATAACAATGAAAATAAAACTTGCAAAAACAAATAATCTAATACAAACTGTACCCATACAATTTTTTCGCACATAAAATCCATTAAAGTATAGAACTATTAAACAAAATTTTAAACTCCCTAACAAAGAGCTTTGTTTTTGTTCCGCGCAATATGTTCGCGGTTGTTTGCAGCCTCAACTTTTATTCTGTTTTTGCGGACGATCGACGTACACTGTTAAAGCGGTTTTATATTTAGGGTATACAATATCTTTTAGTAACAAAAATCATAAAGTGTTTTCTGTATATGTTTAAAAAAATCTGTTTTGAATACAATGTGTACAATAAATTTTAAGTCATAATAGTCAAAGACATAAGCATCAAATGCTATTGGCCTTATATTTCGTAAGTTCGATTTTTGTATGTATCTGTAGAAAGATTGTCTCCCCATGTCTCAGACTTGCATATGTAGATATTTTAATGAAACCCATAATTCATTTATTTACTTACACTTCAATGAAAAAACAAAATAACATTTAGTCTTTGATTCATTTGACAAGGGAAAATGACGAAAATAGATTGGATTTTCAAAAGTTTAAATTGTAATTTGAAATCAAGCAGAAACAATAATAACAATTTGCTATTTAAATAAAACTTACTTGATAGAAATTTTAATTACAATTATAGTATTATTGACGGCTGAATTATCCATCTTAATTTTCTATTTTACTTTATCTTCAGGCAATTAACAACAAGTTGGCTTTTACTATCTTCTAGATATATTGCTTGTAGTGGAAACCAACATATTGATTAGCTACACCGAGATACCAAATATATTGTAATAATAAATTTTGCGTACTTTATGATTCGAACCCATGACCATCGCTTTCAATCTAATTGTCAACTGCCCCATGACGACGTCTATCTTACTTTACTTTCGTATAAATGACATTTATAAATACTAAAGAATTTCTGTTGACTATTCCTGGATCCATATACTAGTAAAGCCAAATAAATAAAGTAACAATAATAGAATAATTTTATTTTGTCAGCTATAATTTTCCTATTGTGTCACGTCAAACAATTTTCTCTATAGAATTAAATATAACAAATAAAAACATGTGTCGACACTAATTATATTTAAAAATATATTCTTTGTGCGGCTTCACATGTCTAGTCTAGAAAATTCTTTTAATGTAAGACACCTGTTAAATGTCTTTTGTTAAAATTGAAGCTAAAAAAACCTTGTTCTTTTTCGCATATATCATTATTCTCATAGAAACCCTACTTTCAAGATACTCCTTCCTTCGATTTTATATGGAATCAAACCGACAGCTAAATGTATTTACAGTTTGATACTGTCCCACTGCGCCACGATGTTAATATTAAAATATTCAATATTTAATTTCAATAAGCCGTAGCTACTGTAATGAAAATGTTAGTGCGGCTATTAAACACCTAACATGCCATACATGGCAATTAATGTTGTAGTTCCCGCATAACATTAGAGCTATCCAACAAACTTCAATTATTAACCCCACTGGAATTTACGTTTTGAAATACAAAATTATTATATTATATAACTTGTATGTTAACTATATATATAAATACGGGAAGTACTAAGCTTATGTTTCCGCACATTTATTAAATAAATAATGGAAACTTTTTAAACATAATTTCTTATCTCATAGCAAAGGTTTTGTGCTATGATATAGAAATGCTAGTAATAATTTTATTATATAAATAAAATTACATATTTAAGTTATCATTTATGTACCCTTGACACTGCTTGAAAGTCTCTTATACGTAGAAATGTCATCAATTTTGTAGGAGGTTAGGGTAAATAAAACGGTCATTCGGTTTTATAAATTAATTATATTTCACCGAAAAGAAAGAGTACTCGAAGAGACTGCTTTTCGACTCGTAAGTTCTTACACGTAAAGAACACAGTATGAGTGGCGGCAACCATTTTATAGTAAAAGTTAAAAGACATACTAATCTTAAAAGGTTAGTTTTTGTATAATAATCAATTGACAATCTATAAAACAACTTGACAATTTAACAAGTCAGTTGACCAACTATAAAATCAATTGATATTCCAACAAATTTCACTAAATGTCTAACGTATAACCCTCGTTCTAAAGCATTTTACAAAAGTATTATGAATAATGCCTGTAAGAAAATGTAACGAGATATTCTGTATAAAGATTAAAACTTTAATTTCTTTTATTCGAATCACAACAACGGTGCAACTGTCTGTAATGGTTGTGGATAAATATCATACTCATGGAACTTTTCTATTTCATTGGGCATATTTTGCAACATCATTATACTGTTGAATATGCCATAGATATAAATAAAAAACACAAAAGTTTACTTTCCCACACTGATTATAATAAATATATAAATGATTTCAGTAATTGTAGAACTAAAATAATTAAAGTAGGTAAGCTGGTGGTAAACAATTATATATATTATATTTATTTAATAGCTCGAGTTTCCTTGCATGGCATGCGGATTTATATTTCTAAATTTATTATAAAGTATAAAGGTATTTCATTGGATCAAGCTGCCAGGCAAACCTGAGGCGAGGCACAAAACATTCCCGCACTCTCTAGAGAAATAGACTGACACATAGTTAAATTCTTAGTTTATATCTATAAGACTATACTGAGTCCATTGTGGCTTAGTCCAACAATGTCTGACTGTAAACACCATTGATTGCAGGTTCGATTCACACTCGAGGGAATGGTAGCATCTATCAATAATTTTCATTCCTCGTAATATACAATGTATCGAGTTCCGCCATCAACATGCAATGTCTCAAAATCATATAGAAAGTGGAAAACGGAGTGACGTGACACTTGATTCTCATACTATCCTGTTATGCAAGTAAAGGCTAAGAACTTTCAAAAAATTTAAAATAATTCAACTTATAAAGTATATTTTCTAGACTTTAATCACACTAAACTTTTATGTTTAAATAATTTTTATTTGACTAAGTTACCTGCCAACTTTCCATTCAATTACCGAATTTATATACACAATAGGTTCCTTCTTCATAACTTTCAATATCTAACTAGTTTTCTAAGAATATAAAAAACTGACAGCTCTTGTTATAACTTTCGATCCTTTGCGTGAAATCATTCTATTTCTATATTTATTTTTCATATCTTCAAAATATAAAATATCTGGTTTATCCGTTCCTGTTAAAATTTTAAGTCCCCAGGAACAGTGTCAAATTTCAGATTTCTATATACAACAAACTGTTGTATATAGAAATCTGAAATTTGACACTGTTACTATATATTTTAATCACACTAGCTGTCAGTCACTCAGAGACTAATCGAAGAGTTTTATATATTATAGGAAATAGATAATTAATCAAAGTAAACAGTCTTAGTAATTTTCGATACTTAAGGACGTTGTACATTAACAATAAATAACATGCTGATAAAGCAGTGTCTAATATATCACGTTAGTATATTCGTACATTAATAATGGAATGGCTACAAAATATCTAATGCTTTTAGAGGCGGCCTTTACGAGTGAGACAGCAATTAATTCTATTTTACTGCCTCTAAAGCTCATTGTAATAAGTGCGGCGCTTAGAAGCGTGATTGTGACTCGGACAGTCCTTCTGTAATTGCAACCAATTTTTTCTTACTGCCACTTAAACCTAAGTGTTTTCGTGTTAAATAAGTCGAAGTTCTATTTAAAAAAGACCGTCCCTTGTTGCATTACTGAAACACAGTGTACAGTAGTAAATTTCAATATATCTGTATTGTAGGACGCAGTAAGAAATTCAATTTAACAAATATCTTAATGTGATTCTTTTTGAGTTTGACTTAACTTGAAAGTAACTTTATTTATATTTTATTTTCACCGCCCTTGTAAGACTAGAACAAGGCTAAAGCACTCTGAAAGTGATAACGCGAAGAACAGAGTGTCTTGACACTAGGTGCCTTCAGTTTCTGCCTCTGCTGCTATACGGAAAAAAATAATTTAGCAGCTTCACATAAGATGCGCTACCTATAAATAAATACGTAAAACAAAAAAATTGAATTCCTTTTTACGAAAATTACACGGACGAAGGAGCATGAAATTTGGCACACTTATAGTTATAAACTATAAGTGTGCCAAATTTCATTTCAAAGAAGGAGTGCAAAATGATCATATTTTTTAAAATAATGCATTAAAAGTATATTAAATTAACAAAATAAATATTACTTACACTACCATGGTTTGATATTCATGTTTATATAAAGTGACTTATACATACATTGCTAAAGACAACGCGTTGTTAACGCGT